>CM064578.1:8574354-8857326 GCA_032716605.1 Paralithodes platypus | reverse complement strand
TGTTGGGTGCTTCTAATTATTTGGTTGTTCTTTAATACTAATTTAATTCTAGACAGTGGAGGGTATCCTTGGTCGTTGTCCGAGTTATGTATATGGCAAGCCAGAGCCTGGACGACTGTCGACCTGGCTAGGTAAGCCTGTATTACACCCTTGTGCATATTTTCCTTTGCGAGCTTAGCATGATACAAGCGAAGGGCTTTTGTCTACTCTTCCTTGGATGCTTGCTAACTCATTTTGTTGACCTTTGAGGAGCGCCAGGGTCGATCAGACACTTGAGAAATCTGGAATTACCAAGAGAGCCTCCTAGTCCACTTAACGTAAGATAACGGAAATCTTGTTCAGGGGAGACAGTAGGCTGCGAGCCATGCTTGAGCTCTGCCTAGGCTGCCCTGTGACCGTTATGCTGCTGCTAGACTTAATTAGTAAGAAAGACAACATTTTTGTTTATTAACGTAACTGCGTATGCTTTAGTAATTATTCACGTATTGTTTTAAGCCTAGGTTGATGCATAGTGCACAACCCATTATGGCTGTTACTTTGGCTAAGGAAGTACTGGTTTTGAGTGTGCTGTTGGTTAGTGCTGTCACAGAGTTGTTGCACTCCCTTGTTTCCATATATATGTATCCTACTTTTAGGTGTCTTTAAGATACACGCTTTGGTGGCCTGCCCCCTGCATACTTCTGTTCTATATTCGACGAGCATCTTAGAGCATCAGACGTTTTTCAGAAGATTCCATATCGTTTTGCTGTAGGACTACACTCCAAGTGTTTGCATGGATCATTGAAGGGATTAGTGTTGATTGCAGACTCACACTACAGATAACGTAAGCAGATAACCTTTTATTAAATCTTGGCATAGTTTATGTAAGCATTGTTTATTACTTGAGAGCTTTTTAGTAACGTAATTACTCTTGTTGTGAGTATGCTTTGCCAATCACCGGAAAGCCTTTGTAGAAGTACACTTAATCCAGTTAATTGAGACCACCGTTATTCCGTCCTATTACCTCTGGAGGGTTTAAGTGTTTTGTTCACCGGCTTAAATAGTTTGAGGGTTTGAAATCAGCGTACCGTTGTTGCAGATCTAGCCTATCTATTATCCAATATTCAGTGCCCTAGTTTATTTCGTTGTGCCTGTCGTAACAAATGGCGACCTTAGTCCAGTTAGATAGTGAACTGAAGTTTGAAGTTTTTTTTTTGAGAAATCTTGTGCCATTTGGGTTTGAAGTTATTTATCGCAGTGTTTGGCAGTGGACATTGTTGTGAGCGATATGAAAAACTTGTTGGAGTTTATGGGTGAACCTAGTATTGACCTCAAAAACATCTTCGAATATTTTTTGTGAATAAAGCTACGCGAGAGTTTGGCTACTGTTGTCTTGACTTGGGAATTTTTTGTTGTTGACGTCCATCATGTCACTGGACGGGTCTGAGCATAGTGAGAGGCACAGTGCAGAGAGACAGGCTGAGGTGGAGAAGGTGGAGTTTGTTGACGGCGTTCGGGTGGGGAACGGTGGAGGATGATGCCTCGGAGGTTTTTGGCGGTGCCTGTGACGTCGGACCGGGTGTCGGGGCTGGCACCGGTACGGACACAGTGTAAAGCCACGGTCTTAGGGTTTTCTTGCACTAGCGTTTTGTCGAGAAGTGAGCTGGTTACCTGTGGGCTGGGTGGGTGGCATGAGTCTTTCGGGTGGTGCGGGAGCTGGGGCACCTTCGTCCCAGCCCCCGTTCCATTCGCCTCCTATAAGGGCGCCCCCTCGGGTTCCGGAGCCGGGTACGTTCTTGCAGGCGTTTCCCCGCTGGCGGTTGGGTATGCCTCTAGGTTACTCATGGGGTGGGTCCCCCCGGTATTAGCACCGGATGAGTGCACAAGAGTGGGAGGCAGCTATAGCCCCCCTTCTCAGGGTTTGACTCCCTAGATGGTGCTCTCATCTCGAGCTCGCCAAACTTTAATCATCCTAGCGACAGGCTGAGCTCGAGCATGAGCATGATCAGCGACGAGCTTAGCTTCAAGTATGAGTCGTGCAATGTATTGTGCCGATGTTGACCTATATAAAACTCGTGTATAAGTGACGGGGAACCGTTTCGCGGGGTCCACGGGGGGTCGACCCCATGACCAGTCCTTGTCACATCTACTAAAGTTTGGTTTTCAGTGTTTGATGAGTTAGGAGTTACAGAATTCTTTCTCCGTTTTGAGAAAAAGTGCCGGGAAGCACCAATGGCCCGAGGATAAGTGGGCAGCCCTTGTTTTCGTCACGCTTGACGGGGAAAGCCACTCAAGGCGTACGATGCTTTGCCCCTAGACTCCTGTGTGAATTATGAGGCGTTGACAGAGGCTGTCCTGAGGGCGTATGGAGTTGGCAGCCAGAGACCTATACGCTGAAGTTTAGGGCTGTTCCTAATAGAAAGGAGAGTCAAGTCCAGGAACACGCTAGATAACTATCAGATGCGTTTGTAATTGGTTGAGGTCGGAGAAGGCAACTACTTTTTGATGCAGTGAAGCAATTAGTGTTGTTAGAACAGTTCGTTAAGTGCACTGGCAAGTGACTTGACTCTTAAACCTGAAAGAAACGCAACCTAAAACTCTGCAGGAGGCGGCCTGAGTTAGACTGACCTCAGGTTGTCATTAATTTCGGGGGGGGTGCGGGTCTGCCCAGAGAGCTGAGGAGGGGAACAAGGGGTGTACCACCCCACCCCCCCGAACTAATGATACAACAAATTATTCCTATTAAGAGTAATGGTGCCAATTTTTGATCCCAAGTCGAAACCCTTCCCGTTAAAGAAAGGCCAGGGCCCTTCCTCACCTCAGAGGAAGTCCAAGAGCGAAGTGGAGTGTTTTCAAGTGTCATGAGAAGGGGCATATTGCGCGCTCATGTCCGAGCACACCGGCTACAGCAGTGGTGTCCACTAGTTGAGCAACATCGGTGTTGCGTTTCGGTCTTCCGCGTTTTCCCGGGGTAAAAATGTCGGTGGTTGCGCAGTCACACGCGGTGCAAGAAGCAGCCGTAGGGCTCCTCACCCGTGAGAGATGGTTTTTGCGGTCATAGGGGGCATGGCACTGTGAGGTGGGCTGGTGTGGAGCATAGGCTTCAGTTGCTGCTTGATACGGGCGCTTCCCAGACACTTCTTAAGAACTTCACTGGCAAGCCTACTAACGCGGCTCGGGTTGTGGTGGTTCAAGGCATCAATGCTACGCGGTCTTACCCTCTGGTCAGAGTGGAGGTTGAGGTGGACGGTGTGACACGGAAGTTTGATGTGGGTGTTGTGGAGAAATTGCCAGTTGAGGGGGTCGACCTCCTCGGTAACGAGTTTGCGGTGCCTACTTCCGAGGTTCCACCCTTAGTCGTTGCCGAGAGGGTGACCGACACAAGTAGGGAGGGGCAAGAGGGGCTTGAGAGGTGCCAGACGCAGCAGATGGCGTTGTGCTGTCACCCCCAGATCTCAGTCCGCTCAGGTGTCACAGCCTAGTACCCAGGTTTCAGACCAGCGGAGGAAGGGTCGGAAGGAGAAAGTCAAGGCTGGTGGTCGGGTTGAGAGTTTGAACCCAGCGACACTCCTTGGTGACTCGTGTACGTGCACCAATTTTGAAGCTCCGGAGTGGCCCCAGAAAACCTGTCCCCCCCTAGTGACAATGGTAGGGCGTGATGGCCACTACTCCGCGACAGAGGTGTTCCCAGGTGCCCAAAACTAGAACGATCTAGTCCTTGAGAGTTTTTGTGGGAACGGGGCTATTGAACTCGATGGAGGACGGGGAAGCATGTCATGTGAACCTGTTGAAGGAGTTTGTGAGGCGCCCACCTGAGCAGCCTACCTGTCCCCCCTGTTGTTGGTCTCTGCAGCGCGCCAAGGTGGAGAAGGAGAGGGGGGCAGATGATGCACAGGTGGAGGGATAAGTTTGGGATTTTAATGTCTCGGCGGATCAGTGGGCGGGGAACACGAGTCAGGTGGCTGTGGAGGCGCTTTGAACCCCTGCCTGAGTAACATGGTTTGGCAGCGATCCAGACACCTTGGTTCGGTTTCATACCCCACTGTTTTTGCCGAGCACCCAGGCCTCACAACTCATGCGGTGCACGATGTTCCGCTGACCAGTCACTTGGTTGTGAGGAAACCGTTGGCCTCGTTGTGGTTTAAGTTGTTCAAGGTGGGCGACGAGGCTTTAGCATGGTTGTCAGGTCAGGGTCGACCCGAACGGGGAGGCTAATGGCTGCTAAGGGTGGTGGTCAGGTCCAGGACATTAAGCAGATTGGTGAGGTTAACTATGGAGTAGATAAGCCCCGATCGTCGCATAGCCTCCAATGCTGCTCTAGTAAAATGCACAGCCCTACCATAGACCGACTGTATCTGGCCGTGGCGGGGCTGAAGGCGGGGGGTGTGTGTTGAGTGCTGCCGGCAGGCCAGATGTCGTCCGAAAGGAATGCGGGGGGTGCGCATGTACGGTATCGGGCGGGGAAGCCTTAGCACTTATGAACTATGGGAGTTGACTGCCACAGGTGTTACAGATTGTCCCTCTCCATGACCTGGCTGTTTTAGGGACAGAGGTGGGAGAAGGAGGGAGACTAGTAGTTTAGAAACGTGCTGGTCCCGGCTGGGTTTGTGCGAGGGCAATGAGCATGTTTGTGCTTCGAAGAATAAGTTGCAACCTCTTGTTCCTAAGCACCAAGGAGAAGTTGTTTACTAGGCTGTGGCAGTACGTCCGGCATTTTTGTTGATCTCTCCATGGCCTGATGTCCGGGGGGGCACCCCGACATAGAGAGCTGGAGACAGTGAAAAGCCTCAAATTGGCTCCCTACCCGTTATAAATCCTGCTCGACAGCCTGTCGTGAAAGCAGAGCTCTGGACTACATGTTGGAAAAAAAGAGGTGTCTGAGGGATAAGGGATATCGTGAGTGGTCCGTTGCCAGTGACTTTACAACCTGAGTTGAGTGGCAAGATCCGTGTTTTGTTGTTGATTTGCAAGAGTGGGTTGGTGCATCATCCCTGTACAGACGCCTATACCTTATCCAGAGTTGACGGGGACCCCATAGCACCGCCATCGGGGCTGCCTCGTTTATCACTATGGTGGAAATATTGAAAGGTTATTGGCAGGTCCCGGTGCCGTGAGAGAGCGAAGAGTTAGTTGCCAGTCTTGTGATTGACTGGGCATGTTTATCAGTGTCAGGTGTTGTTTTTGTCTGCCGGAGAACAAGTTGGATGGGTGTGTAGCATAGTTAAGGCACTGATAACTGTTTCTGGGCTGATCTGGGGTTTTGTCACGGGAGGGTATGTTTTAAAGGAGGCACCCTCGCCGTTCAGTCAGTGTTGGTTTGAGAGTGGAGAAAAATTAGGCTTGCCCCCCTGTAGTGCAAAGGCCGCCAAAAACACTTATTCAAATAATACAAAAAACTCATATAAAAACATGCTTTCTTTTGATAGTATAATAAGTGCAAGTATGTTACAGCAAGAAATCTAAGACATTCTGAGTTTTTGTTCAATTAGTAGGCTAGGCTTGGTGAAGCTTGCTCGTTGAGGCGGATAATATTGTTAAGAGTGATACTATTATTTTGGGAAAGTGTTGTGTAGATTGTGTTTTATATAAATGAAGTGTTTTTACGTTTGTGATTTGTGCCTTGTTTTTCACAACTTGGGGAGTAGCTGGGTGATGCGGGGTTTGTGGGCATTCTGTCTGGTCACAGATGTGGCGTTGTTTACCTGAGGTTAAAACGTCCCACATCTTGGGCGGGGGGGTGTGTGTTGTTAACGCTGGCCAGCTTGCCAGAATGTACTCATACTCCACTAGCGCTCCGCCAGGGCAGGGAAATGGGCTATAATAATCGTAGAACGATGTTCGTTCTTTTCTTTAGTGTTCATGTTGTCACAGACAGATCAGTGTTTGCCTTTATAGTTTGTCTGTGACACTTGGAAGTATTTTATATCATTGATAGAGTTATAAGATATATAGTGGTGTTAGTTGCAAGGAGAGATGAGAGGGTAGAGCGGGGTGGTAGTGTGTGTGTGTGTATGTACATGTGCATTTCTCGCCGTCTGGTGGGTCCACCCGCTCGTGATTGGTCCGGCGGGCCCTAGCGTGGTCTTGTGACGTCAGCTTGTCAGTGACGTAGTGGCCTGTGGTTGGTGGACGCTATCCTAGCCCGGTGGTGGGGGCTCCTTCCCTCTTCTCTCCTTAGAACATGGTATCCGCGTGCTCGCGTCCCCTACATTGTCCCTCGCATCCCGTCTTACATCTAACCCCCTTTACATGCTGTTTTTGCTCTCTCTGAACTCCTTCTTTCCAATACTTCTTATCTTTCTCCTTTACAATTTACCCATCCCTTCTGGTTCTCGCATAAGAACTTCCATAGTCGGCCAGTCGTATTACCAGCACCTGTTCTCACATATATGTTTTGCACTAGCTTTTAGAGGTTATTAGAATCATAAGTCCACATGGATTCAGTAGTGTTGGATGCTTTTCTAATTATTGGTTGGTTGTTCTTTATTACTATTTAATGCTGGCCAGTGGGATGGTATCTTTGGTTGTTGTCTGAGTTATGTATATGGCAAGCCAGAGCCTGTACGACTTCGACGGAGCTAGGTAGCCTGTAGTTACACCCTTGTGCATATTTTCCTTTGCGAGCTTAGCAGTATACAAGCGAAGGGCTTTTGTCTACTCTTGCTTGTATGCTTGCTAACTCATTTTGTTGGACCTTTGAGGAGGCGCCAGTGTAAGACCAGATACTTTGAGATCCCTGGAATTACCAAGAGAGCCTCATAGTCACTTAAACGTAAGATAAGGGAAATCTTGTTCAGGGGAGACAGTAGGCTGCGAGCATGCTGGAGCTCCTGCCTGAGGCTCCCTGTAACCTTTTATGCTGCTGCTTAGAACTTAATTAGTAAGAAAGAAAGACAACATTTTTGTTTATTAACGTAACTGCGTATGCTTTACGTATTATTCACGTATTGTTTTAGCCTAGGTTGATGCATAGTGCACAACCCAGTATGGCTGTTACTATTGGCTAAGGAAGTTACTGGTTTGAGTATTGCGGTGTTGGTAGTGCTGGTCACAGAGTTGTTGCACTCCCTTGTTTCCATATATATGTATCCTACTTTTTTAGGTGTATTTAAGATACACGCTTTGGTGTCCTGCCCCTGCATTACTTCTGTTCTAATATTCGACGAGCATCTTAGAGCATCAGGGACGTTTTAGAAGATTCCCTATCTGTTTGCTGTAGGACTAAGACTTCAAGTGTTTTCATAGAGCATTGAAGAGTTTAGTGTTGAGTTCAGGCACTCACACTAAAGAGAACGTAAGACATTATAACCTTTTATTAAATCTTGTCATATTGTTTATTTAAGCATTGTTATTACTTGAGAGCTTTTTATTAACGTTAACTTACTCTTGTTTGTGAGTAGGCTTTGCCGGTCACCGGAAAGCCTTTGTAAGAAGTACACTTAACCCAGTTAATTGATACCCCGTTATCGCAGTAGATTAACTTCTGGAGGGTTGAAGTGTTTTGTTCACACCAGCTTAACACTCTCCGACATAATGACGCGATTTTGTAGCCTATTGGGGTGATACCTTTAAAAGCCTTGGTTACCATCATGGGTATTTAGAAACCTTTAGTTTAGTTACTTCAAACCTCTGCAGTTGTCTTTGGTGAGATGTGGGCAGAAGAAAACAATTTTGGAGAGCTTGGGCAGAAACCTAATTTGGGAGGTAGAGTAGCGATGAGAGAAAAAAAAAACTATATTTTCTGTGCTAATTGCTGGCAAACTTGCGTCACAACCTCTTGCGTCCATGTGCGTTGAAACGGGTTAATAGTTTTTCGAGGGTTTTGGAATCATCGTCAGCGTCCCGTTGTTGGGCAGATTAGCTCGCCTATCTGAAGTCCAATATTAAGGCCTTGTTAGTCCCTTGTTTATTTCGTTGTGCTTGGTTGTTAACAACGAGAAAAAAATGTGGTGATAAATGAAGGAAGGAGGATATATGAGAGTGGAAGAGACGCGGAAGGGGTAGAAAGGGGTACGAAAGAGAGAGAGAGAGAGGGTGATCAATTGTGGGAATGGTAGGAAGACAAGCAAAGATGGGAAAAAGGGGAAAGGCGATAAATAAAGGAGGGAGGATGAAGAAGCGAAGATGGATGGGAAAAGAGGTGAATAAATCAAGTAGGGTGAGGATAATAGTTGGGTAGAAAAGCGAAGATGCGAGAGAAGAAAGGTGATAAATAAAGGAAGAAGGATAATGGAGAGGAAAAAGCGAAGAAGATGGATGAGAGAGATGATAAAATAAAGGGAGCGGCGGATAAAGAATGTGAGACAGGTGATAGAGAGGAGAAGGGTGGGGGAGAAATGAGGGAAGAGAGGGGGGGGGGGTGATAAATAAAGACAAGAGAGGAATATACTGTCAAGGGAAGAGGATAAAAGGGAAGAGGGGGGGACCTAGGAACGAAGGGATAAAGATTAGGAAGAAGACAAAAAGGTATATTAGGGAGGACAAGAGAAGGACGCAGAACAGAGGAGAGAGAGGGAGGGGGGGGAGTTGGATGAAGGGAATGGAAGAACAATGGAAAGGAAGGAAGACTTGAAGAGAAACAGAATAAAGGATAGAAAGGGAGACCGGAGGAGAGAAGAAGGAAAATGAATAATTACAAGAATAACAGAGATAGAAGTAAAACTATACAAAATATAGAGTGAAAGATAAAAGAGGAAGAATGGAGGAGAAAAGGAAGAAAATAAAGTTAGAAGGAAGGAGTGGAAGAATAACGGAGAAAGACTGGGAAAGATACAGGTTGAAAAATATGTAGAGAGAAAAAGGAGAAGAGAAAGAAGGACATAAAGTGAGAAGAAGCGGAAGGGTAAATACAGATTGGGAGAGAGAAAGAATAATAGAGAAAGACTGGGAGAGAGAGAGAGAGAGAGAGAGAGAGAGAGAGAGATATATATATATATATATTTACCTATATTTACATATATACACTGGCCACATAGACCTTACAATCCAAACGAGGTGATCAGGATTTAATTCTAATAGAGACGGCAGAGAGAGAGAGAGAAAGAGAGACGAAGAGAATGGATGCATAATGGAGAAAGATTGGGAGAGAGAGACAGGGGAGAATATTGGGAGGAAAGGGAGAAGAGGGAAAATATAATAAAGATGGAAGGGGATACAAGAATATAAATGAGAGAAGCAAGCCCGTGAGAGAGACAGGGTGAAGATAGAGAGAAGAGAACAACAACTTGATAAATATTAGAAGAATATATAAGTAAAGCAGGAAGAGATTTACATAGAGATGTTCAT
Organism: Paralithodes platypus; assembly: GCA_032716605.1. Lineage (NCBI taxonomy): Eukaryota > Metazoa > Arthropoda > Malacostraca > Decapoda > Lithodidae > Paralithodes > Paralithodes platypus. The sequence goes on along the minus strand of CM064578.1, from coordinate 8,848,062 downwards.
AGATACACTGGCCACACACACCTTACGATCCAAACGAGGTGATCAGGACTTGATTCTAGTTGAGATGGCAAATCCGATAGAAAAGGAAAGTTGAAGGAAAGGATAGAAAAGAAGAGGAAGAGTAACAGAGTGAAGTAGAGAGAGGGAGAGGAAGAGATAGGAGAGAAGAGATGGAACGATAAAGGTAGAACAAAGGAAAGTGAAGAATAATTGAGAAAGACTGGGAGAAAAACACCCAGATCTCATTATTCACGATTTATAGACTATTTATAGACCAACTTCCACCGAGTTGAACTAATCCGTGGACCGTGACAACATCAATTTAGTCAAGATTGCTGTAATTTGTCAGCAGTTCGTCATTGTGTTAACCCTTTTAATCGGATGACATAAATTTATGTTCTTTTTGCCTACCACCAGACGATTATATTAATAATTTGAAGCAACTGCCAGAGTTATGGGATACTCTATCATTATTTCAATCCTGAAGTGTGTGTGTGTGTGTGTGTGTGTGTGTGTGTGTGTGTGTGTGTGTGTGTGTGTGTGTGTGTGTGTGTGACCACTTGCGAGTTTCGTTCTATAAGGAAGTTGGAGTTGTAGACATCGATATTTAACACAATTACCATCTAAAACACAGTTGTAGTACATTTATTGATACAGAGAGTCAGCAGAAGCAGAGAATCAGCATAAATGGCACTAAGTCAGAGTGGGGATCAGACAAGAGTGGTGTCCCCCAGGGATCTGTATTAGGTCCTCTGTTGTTTGTTATTTACATAAATGACCTTGATTTAGGTATAACTAGTAGGATAAGTAAATTCGCAGACGATACCAACATAGGGAGACCAATAGATTCAGATAGCGACATAGGGATCTAGATACCTTTAACGAATGGTCAGTAAATTGGCAGATGAATTTATTATTGATAAATGCAAGGTATTAAAGATAGGGAAGATGTACAGTATACTAATGCAAAATATAAACTAGCTAATGCTAAATTAGAAAACTCAGACTGCGAGAAAGATTTGGTTGTTTGTTAGCAACGATTTGAAGCCTAGAAAACTGTGTATAAGCGTTCGTAAGAAGGCAAACAGGATTCTAGGGTTCATCTCAAGGAGTGTGAGTAACATAACTGCCGATGTTATCTTGAAACTTTACTTGTCCTTAGTGAGATCTCATATGGATTATGATGTCCAATTTTGGTGTCCTTATTACAGAATGGACATAGATTCGTTGGAGAGAGTACAGCGAAGAATGACAAAAATGATTCATAATATTATAAATCTACCATATGAAGAAAGGTTGAAAAAAATAGGCTTACATTCGTTAGAAAGACGCAGAGTTAGAGGGGATATGATAGAAGTGTTTAGGTGGGTTAGTGGGATAAATAAAGGAGACATGAAAAATGTACTGAAGCTCAGTGATAGCGAAAGAACTTGAACACATGGTTTCAAATTAGATAAATTTCGTTTCAGAAAAGATATAGGCAAATATTTGTTTGGTAACAGAGTTGTAGATGGGTGGAATAGGCTACCAAGTAAGTGATATAGTGGGATCAAGAACGATAGGGAGCTTTAAGATAAAATTAGATAGGCATATGGACAAAAAATATTTATAATATTAGTGTGAGGGGGATCTGCCGGGTGTGGGCCAATCGGCGCTCAGCAGACCCCTGTAATCTTGTGTTAATCTCTTACCGTTTTGGTTGGGTCAGTACTCAAGGTGAGTTGGGCCTATAATTGGGCCTTGTAATTGGGGTTGGGTGTGACAGGGATCTGCCTTGTGTGGGCCGATCGGCTTTTTGCAGACTCCCATTTTCTTTCTTATGTTCTTATAAAATCCAATTCAACATGCTCTTTAGCCATCAGAAACCTACACTATTGTTGCATTTTTTTTTTTTATTATCGATGTCTACAGCTCCAACTTCCTTATAGCCTGAAACTCGCAAGTGATCAATTGAACTACCACGAGACAATACATGTATGTTATCGCTCTGTTGTAGCCCATAATATTCGCCTCTATATGCAATGTATTCGCCTCTATATGCAATGTATTCGCCTCTATATGCAATGTATTACATCCAAAAATTAAAAAAATACAAGCAAGACCCATACTATCATAACACCGGAAAATAAATCTCTTACGATTAAATCATCACACTGAAAATTGATATATAAGAAATATTTAATCATCTTTCCAAGTTTACACCATCATAATTCGTTATATGCTGAGCAATACATTTTATATATGAAAATAGCAGCAAACTGGATCTAGTGTACATACACAAAACATGGATTTTCGACAAAATTTAAGATAGTTGCACCCTTGATCAGAATACAAAGAAGCTATAATCTCTTTCTCTCTCTCTCGCTCTCTCTCACGCACACACACACGACACACACACACACAAATACGCACACATTCTCTCTCTCACGCGCACAAACACGCACACGCACGCGCACACACACACACACACACACACACAGTCACACACACAAACACACTCACTTTTTGTTTTATCTTTTTTTTTTTCTCCACCGAGGATTGACCTCGCTTTATCATAAGCTTTACCTGACCCCACCTGTATGGACCCACACGTGTCCCCTTTGCCCTTTTCAAATTCCTCATTTGATCTCTTCCGACGTTTGACATTCCATTCTAATTGGCTTTACCTGACCACAGTCGTTAACTCATTAACCCTTTTCCAATTCCTTCATTTAATCTCTCTCGAGGATTTATCTCATGTCTCGCCTGACCCTACCAGAACAGTTTTTGTATGTATGTATGTTTGTTTGCATACGTGAGCGTTTATGTATGCGAACATTTGCGCACTTACTGCATGTTCTTATATTCTTATGTATGTATATATGTATGTATGCGTATATATGTGTGTACGTATGTGTATATATGTATGTTCTGTATATATATAAGTAAAATAAATGTGTATATGTACTGTATATCACTTACTCTCATGGTTAATTTATGATCATTTGTATTTTACACTAGCATCATTATTGTATTTTTTATTATTTTAAGTATATTATACTCACACATTGTAAACTGAGCTTACCATTTTCATATCTGTATATCTCATGTCCATCCACTAAATTGTAAAATTTGTATTTTCAGCTCATCAGGCTGCCATTCTTTAATAAACCGTTTATTATTTTATTATTATTATTATTATTATTATTATTATTATTACCGATACTCACTCACTCTCACCCTCACACTCTCTCTCAGGGCTAGCAATCTCAATCACAGCTAAATACATTAATTGTCCTAAAATCAGTGGGAAATAATGCCTCCCTATTGAATCAGAGGTCGGCCAATCACAGAGCTTGTTTGGTTCGGAGCGAGGGAGTTGGAGAAGAAGGAAGGAAGACAAGAAAGAAGCGAGGAAGGAAAGCCAGATGAAATGAAGGTAATGAGAGAAAGGATAAGAAGGAAAGAAGAAGAAGAGGAACAAGACGCAACGAAAAAATTGAAGAAAAAACATAATACAGATATAAATAAATTTAAGACAAAAATTTGAATAATATAACAATAAAACTTTGAATTATAGCATGCAGATTACAATAACATACCGGCAAGGTATAGAACAGAGAATAAGAAAGAGAAGAAACAAATATTTGAATAAAGAACACAGCAATACAGAAGAGAACATACGAACAAGAAGGGAAATTCCAAATAGGAATAAGAGAAACGAAGAGAGAAGCGAAATAAAGATTACGGTACTAGAGTTACGGTAGTCGTGGAATTGGGTAGTAAACCAGGATGGGAGAGAGAGAGAGAGAGAGAGAGAGAGAGAGAGAGAGAGAGAGAGAGAGAGAGAGCGAGAGTACAAAGGAGTACAAAGGAGTACAAAGGAAATCAAGCAACAACAGATCTAGTGACCCTTCTAGGTTGCTTGTCCTCCAAAACACTGAGGATCAAGTGTCCAAACAGTGGTTTAGAGTGGGTAAGGGAACATTGGAAAGGGAATTACTGCCCTGGAACTAATGTCCGTGGCAGGATTAGGAAGTTAGTAGGGGACAGATGGGTTAGTAACTGAGGGGGGGATAAAATAAAGTTATTCATTTACAAACGCAGTCAGTCGCGGGTTTGATGCGAGATATTTGTCTAGGCGGAGTTTAAATGAATCAACGGTGATGCAGTCTATAACGTTTCGGGGAAGCCCATTCCACAAGTTGACAACTCGATTGAAGAAGAAATTCTTAGATTCGTGTGAGTTAAAAGATTTACCAATAATTTTGCAACCGTTTCCCCGCGTGTAATTAGATTGGTCGATAGTGAAGTACTTACTACAGTTCATATTGTCGATGCCTTTGATGATTTTGAACACTTGAATTAAGTCACCTCTTAATCTGCGCTGGGTTAAAGGAAATAGATTTAATTCTCTAAGACGCTCTTCGTATGGTTTGTTCTTTAGGCTAGGTATCATTTTGGTAACTCTACGTTGAACTCGTTCTAGCTTGTTTATATCTTTTTGGTAATAAGGGCACCAGGATTGAACGCAGTATTCCAGAAGAGGGCGGACTAATGAATTGTAAAGGGTTAGGATAACTTCTTTGGATTTATGCTCAAATGACCTGCCTATAAAGCCAATTATTTTGTTTGCCTTCTTAACAACTTCTGAACATTGTTGACTCGGTTTTAGGTTACTCGATATTGTTACTCCCAAATCGGTTTCTCTGTTTACATTCTTAAGCTGAGTGCCATTCATCGAATAGTTTGCTTTCTCATTTAGGTATCCGATATGTAGTACTTTACATTTATCCGCATTGAAACTCATTTGCCAAATTTGGGCCCAACATGACAATTTATCTAGATTGTGTTGCATATCGTCAACTTGTTCTTTTGAGAGTACGCTATTTGCAATTTTTGTATCGTCAGCAAATTTTGAGATTGTACAGGTGAGACCCTCATCTATGTCGTTGATGTAAATTAGAAAGAGAATTGGTCCTAGTACCGATCCCTGGGGTACCCCGCTACTTACATTGGTCCATTTTGATGCCTTACCGTTTATGACTACTCTTTGCTTTCTGTCGCTGAGCCAATTTTCTATCCATTTCAACACACCGTCTTGTATTCCATGCGCTTTTAGTTTTAGCAGTAAACGTTTGTGGGGAACTTTGTCAAAGGCCTTTTGAAAATCAAGGTATATAATATCTACAGCTTTACTCTCATCGTAGAGGTTGAGGATATCGTGGAAGAAGTCTAAGAGGTTTGTTAAACAGGAACGTTTTTTACGAAAGCCGTGTTGAGTATCTTTAAGTATGTTATTTTCCTCTAAGTGATTTACGAGTCTGTCTCGTATGACCGTTTCTAGCATTTTACATACAACTGAGGTTAAGCTAATTGGACGATAGTTACTGGGTAGGGATTTGCTGCCTTTTTTGAATATCGGTGTTACGTTGGCTAGCTTCCACTGATCGGGCATAGTTCCAGACTGCAATGATTTATTGAATAGTAATGTCAGTGGTTTAGAGAGCTCATCCTTAGCTTCCTTTAGAACTCTAGGCGAGATTGTATCAGGTCCAGGCGTTTTATTTACCTTGAGTTTATCTAAACAATTCAATACTTCTCTCTCTGTAACGGTGATATTGCTTAGAACATCTGAATTATCAATCTGAATCGGCGATGGTGTAGGGATATCACTGAGGTCTTCTGTTGTAAAAACTGATGCAAAGAAGGTATTGAGGGCATTACTCATTTGTTCTTCGTCTTTGGTGTATTCTCCATTTTCATCGACTAACGGTCCAACAGTTGAAGTAACAACTTTTTTCTTTCTGATATAACTATAGAATTCTTTCGGGTTTGTTTTACTTTGATTCGCAATATGTAACTCTAAGGTCTTTTTACTTTGCTTAATTAACTTTTTGGCTTTGCGTCGTAGCTCTACAAATTTCAGCCGTTCTTCGTCATTTTGTGAGGATTTTAATCTATCATTAGCAAATTTTTTAGCAAGCAGGCAGTTTGAAATATCTTTATTCCACCATTTGGGCTTATTATTATGGCCTGGACGCCGAGTTTTCGATGGTATGCAGTCTTGCACTGCTTTTAGGTAAGTGGCTTCGAATAACTTCCAAGATGTATTTATGTCGTTATTGTGAATTAAAAAGCTCCAGTCAGTTTCTTTAAACATAGCTCTAAGTTTATGGAAGTTTGCTTTCTTGAAATTAGGGACTTTTTCGATGCTACTATTTGGTTCGTTACTAGTAAACTTTAAAGTGAAAGTTATCGTACGATGGTCGCTGTTACTGAATTCATCACCAACATTCAAATTCTCTATTAATTCTTCTTTTGTTGCAAGTACAATGTCAAGAACGTTATTACCACGGGTCGGCGTTCCAACAAATTGATAAAGCGAACTCTCTTGCAAGTTCATATACAAGTCATGTCCGGAGTGTGAAGTAAGAGTATCGCCCCACTTGGTCACAGGTAAATTAAAGTCACCAAAAATTACGGTATCTTGTGAGTTACTTACATATGCAATTTGTTCGTAAATTTCTCGGTCAGTTTGCACTGATTGAGCTGGAGGTCTGTATATTAATGCAAGTATTATTTTGGTACCTTTATTATTCTTTATTAGCACAAAAGATGCGTCGACGTTCACAATTTGAGGTTTTGACAAGAGGGTAGGGTTAAGACTTTCTTTGATATAAAGTAAAACGCCACCTCCATTTCGATTTATTCGGCTTTTCTCAAACATTACATAACCGGGAAGTGAATACTCTGCTAAAAAGTCTCTATCTTCTGTATTGAGCCAAGATTCTGTTATGCCAATCACATCATAATTTTCTGTAAACACTAGCTCCTCTAAATCTGAAAATTTATTGCGTATGCTACGAGCGTTTGCATAGAAAACCTTTAAATTTGTTATTTTAGAACTCACGGAACGCTCTTTAATAATATTTTTGGTTCTTGTCGGATCTACATTTATGTTCATGGCTGTCCTCGGTCCTCGCTGTCTTCGGTCCTTATCGCTGGTGGTCCTCGGTTGCCTCTGTTTTTTTCTTGGCGTTGGATGATTTATGTCACTGCTGCTTCTTCTCGGATGGCGTTTTTGATCCATGGCTGCGGACTGCTTCGTGTAGGAGACGACCCATGCGTGCTGAACCCACAGGGTTTAGATGAGTGCCATCCTTGCGGAACAGAGTAGGCTGGTTGTAGAAGTTGTCCCAGAGGTTGATGAATTCAACTTCTTCCCTCAGACACAAATGTTTTAGTCGGCTATTTGTGCTGAAAGGCCTTGTCGTAGAATTTGTCAGGTGCGTCGATCTTGGGGAGAATGCCTGAGATGATGATATGCCTTGACTTGTTTTTGTAGTGCTGGATCATCTTGCGATATTTCTCCATCAACTCTTCGGATTTGGTGCGCATGACGTCATTTGAACCAGCATGGATGACAAAAAGGGTATATTCATTTGCATCCTTTGTGGTATCTTCGAAGGCTTCCACAATGTCGTCCAGTCCAGCTCCTGGGATGCAAAATCTTTTTCGTTGATTTGGGACTCTGTCGCAGAACTCTTCGACCTGTCCTCGTAGGATGGAATCCCCAACGAGCCTGGTCTCTTCTGGTTCGTCTTCCATCTCTACCAATATCTCAAATCTGTTGGACATTGTGACTGGTAGATGAGACCTTTTCTGCGTTGGCCGTGCACCGTTCCTCACTGGTGTAAATCCGGAAACCTGTGGTGGCGGGACTCTACGTACAGGTCGGGGAGAGGAGTGGTTAGAACGGGGGCGAGGGGTTGGTACTGTTCGTGCTAGCAGGCTTCTTGCACGAGGAGTGGGGGAGAGACTAAGGTGAACAGGGCGGCTGTCCTGGTTTGATGTCGGCTCAGGTTCATCAGAAGCATCTGCTGCAGTGTCTACTGCAGGTGTTGGATTGTTGGCAGATGACGTTGGGGCGGTGGTGGATGCTGGAGTTGAAACAATTTGAGTTAGTGATACTCCAACGTTGAGTGTTACAAACTCTTGGAGTGATTCCAGCTTCCTGGTGAGGGCGTTGATCTTGTTGAGGGCTTCATCCAATTTTGCTGTCAAATCCTCTCGTTGCTGGCAGAGTCGGCAGACTTGTGGATCGGCAGGAGCAAACATGGAAGCACCAAACCTACCGGCGCAGTTCGTACAGGCACGAGGCATGGTGACGATCACTTTCTTCAGTTCACTTCACTCACTTAAAAACACTTAACTCACTTTAAAAACACTAAACTCACTTTAAAAACACTTCACTCCCTTCAGGTCGCTTCACTTACTTAAATAGGCCTAACCGAAAACAAAAATTTTGAAATACACACAAATAGGTTATCAGCGGTGATAGCCTAACCAAAAATTAAAACAAAACAAAATTAAATTTGAATACGCAGTGATAGCCGAACCGAAAACAATTTTATGTTTATTTAAACAGAAATAGGCCACCAGGGGTTATAGCCTATCCTAACCGAAAACAAAAATTATGAAATACCGGTACGCAGAAATAGGTCACCAGCGGTGATAGCCTAACTGAAAATTTAAAAATTGAAGTACGCAGAAATAGGCCACCAGGGATGATAGCCTAGACTAACCGAAAACAAAAATAACCGAAAACAAAAATTATGAAATACCGGTACGCAGAAATAGGCCACCAGCGGTGATAGCCTAGACTAACCGAAAACAAAAATAACCGAAAACAAAAATTATGAAATACTGGTACGCAGAAATAGGCCACCAGCGGTGATAGCCTAACTGAAAATTTAAAAATTGAAGTACGCAGAAATAGGCCACCAGGGATGATAGCCTAGACTAACCGAAAACAAAAATTATGAAATACCGGTACGCAGAAATAGGCCACCAGCGGTGATAGCCTAACTGAAAATTTAAAAATTGAAGTACCGTACGCAGAAATAGGCCACCAGGGATGATAGCCTAGACTAACCGAAAACAAAAATAACCACAAACAAAAAAGTATGAAATATGCAGAAGTAGGCTACCAGGGGTGATAACCTACCTAAAAAAGCAAAACAAATATATATATATATATATATATATAATAGAATATGTGACTAAATATACAATTCACCAAATAGAGATTATATAAAAATAAAGTGTAACTGCACACAAGGGGTTAATATACTGTATCAACAGATGGCGCTGGTGTCACTGTAGGCTAGTCGAGCAGGATTATATTTAGATAAACAAAGTTATCAGTCAAAGGTTACTACAGTACAAGATCATGCAAGCAACAACTAAAATTACAGATATATATAGCTACAGTAGGATACTGAATACGATAACTACTAGAGTTAATAAGAAAATACAAAGCTAGGTCGATTTAGAGGTGCGCGTGCGTCGTCTGCTACAAGCTAGGATAACAAATGTAAACAACAATGTTTATCAGTCAGAAAAGCAATAAAATAACATGCACGGCAACTACAGAACTATGTGGAGGTTAAACAAGCACTTAACTACTGTTCATGCAATGAAATAAAGGGAATTGGGATATGAAATACTCAAATTAGGATAGAGTTTTCTCAGTGGCGATGCGGAGCTGTAGGCGGTGCTGAAGCCGGCGGGTGAAGCCGGCGGGCGAGTGAGAGAGAGAGAGAGAGAGAGAGAGAAGAGAACAAGTACTGGTAGCAGAGACATAGATAGATAGACACTAAGATTGACATAGATACACTGGCCACACAAATCTTATGATCCCAGCGAGGTGGCCAGGACTATATCTTAGTAGAGAGAGCACCCCCGAGAGTAAGGGAGAATGGAAGGATAGGACAGCAAAGATAAAGGCTTAGAGAGATTTACATACAGTATCCCCGTACACTGCACACACGCTGCGATTCATACGTGGTAGATCGGACTTATTTCTAGGTGATTATAGGTACTACTGATGTGGTCCTGATGTGGCGGCGTCTACGACGTGGGGCCACCTCCCGAGGCTGCCAACCGCGGATGGCTGCCGACCCTCCACGGCCGAAGACAATATCAACGACCAGTGGAGGTAAACCGGATGCCGGCCGCGGGGAGCAGTTTCGGGAGCCAAACCGTCACAACCATCCCCTGCCCCCTCCCTGGGGGCACGGGTCCTTGGAGCGGCTTCGGTCGCGCCAGGAATTTCCACACCTCTCACACCACACACACACATCACACAGTTTTTCCTACACCGAGAAATGACTCTCCGGCTGTCATTTCTCGAAGACTTCTTCTAGCCGGAGACATTGAGAGCAACCCAGGACCCACGTACACATACATATGTCCAACTTGCTCAAAACCCATCACTTCGAGTCGCCATACTAAGGGTTCAGTTCTCTGCAATTCATGCGGGAACTGGACCCACTTCACCTGCACAACACTTGCCTCCAAGAAACACTACACAAACACCTGGACCTATTCCTCATGCCCCTCCCTCTCCCCAAATCCCTCCCCTAAAACCCATCCACCTCTCCTCCCCAACCCACCTAACCTTCCCATATCATCCACTCCCCCCTAAAACCCGTCCACCTCTCCTCCCTAACCCTCCTAACCTTCCCATTCCATCCACATCCTCAACTCACCTCACCACACCCCATCCTAATCAATTCCAACCCCCATCTCCTGCTCCCCAATCCCCACCCCCACCTCACCCATCCCAACCCCCACCCCCACCCTCCCCACCCTCACCACCACCCCCACCCCATCCTCGCCCAACATACATTGTGCACATAACATAAACATTCTTCAACTGAACATAGATGGCATCAACACGAAGAAACACGAACTCTCACACTGCATCAAACAACACAACATACACATTGCCATCTCACAAGAAACAAAACTCCGCACAACACAAAAAACACCCACATTTCATAATTTCACCACCATCAGACAAGACCGGGCTGTCGGCGGGGGCGGTGGACTCATCACCCTGGTACACAAAGAAATATCATACATAGTAACCAGTGTACAAACCAAATCACTCCTCCCTCCAAATGATAACACAACAGAAATACAGTCAATTAAAATACGCACTGGCAACAACTCCAACATAACCATCATAAACACATACATCCCTCCCCAAACATCCCCTACAGTACCAAATGAATACAGACCACACTTACAACACATCATAAACACCCCACACACCCCACACATCATCCTGGGTGGTGACTTCAACGCCAAGATGTCGGCCTGGTTTGTCGACAACCCCGACACAGACAGAGGGCTGGTACTACAAATCCAAACCGATAACCTCATCATCCTTAACGACATCCATCAACATACCCATATTCCTCACCAAGCCCTCTATAACCCATCATCTCCAGACATCACCTTTTGCTCCCCAGAACTCGCCCCCACAACATCCTGGAGGGTGGTCAGAACCTTAGGCTCTGACCACCTCCCGATCATTATCACCACCAAAACCAGACTCACCCCAGCTAGCCACAAACACACATACACCAACTATAAAAGAGCTAACTGGGAAGCATTCACAAATGAGACAGAACAACACTTCACAACTCTAAACAGTACACCCATCACTAACATCAACAATGCTGTACACATACTCAATAAAACTATCCAAAACGCTGACAAGAAACACATTCCAAGAGGTAACAGAAAAAGACACAACCCCAACTTCACACCAGAAATTCAAAACCTCATCAGACAACGCGACATACTGAAACACTCCCCAGCACCCCACACACAAGACATCACACAACAAATTCAAGCACTCAACACCCAAACTAACAACAAAATACAAGAACAACAAAAACTAAATTGGAATAACTTCCTACAAACAATTGATCACAAAACAAACCCCAAAAAACTCTACAAAACACTAAACAGCATCACACTTTCCAACAGCAACACAACACAATCACATGCTGCAATCACAACAACAGACTCTACTCCTTCATGTAAACAACAAGCAAACACTCTCATCAATCACTTCTCACATGTCAGTCACCTAAAACCTCACAAAGACGACCGACGTGTCATCCGACGTAAGAGACAATTCCCCACAGATCCTGAGTATACACCCTTCACCAATCACCAGACAAAGCATATCATCAACAATCTCAAGCACTCACCCACCTGTGGCCTAGACAACATAAGCAACATACACCTCAGACACCTGGGACCACAAGGCATACAAGCACTCACTAACATATCAAACAACAGCTATTCACACAACACAATACCAGACATTTGGAAGCATGGTATCATCATCACATTCCCCAAACCCAACAAAGACCCCACGCCACCCTCCTCGCACCGCCCCATCACACTCATTTGCTCCCCCTCCAAAGTCATGGAATGCCTAGTATTACAACTAATTACACCTGACCTACCCCTAGCTCCAACACAACATGGCTTTAGGCCACTGCACTCCACAAACACTCTTCTCACAGACCTTACACAAAGAGCTTTCGACGGCATCAACTCAGCTAGACCACCACACAGATCACTATTAGCCACACTTGACATTAGTAAAGCCTTCGATGCCATCCCCCGCCACAACCTAACAAACAAAATGTACAACACAAACATGCACACCAACACAAAAAGGTGGCTGGCCAACTTCCTAGCAGGCAGATGTGCACACATATCTTTTGCCGGTCAGTCATCTAAAATCAGAAACTTTCCAAACGGAGTCCCACAAGGATCCGTCCTATCGCCCGCACTCTTCAATCTGTACATGCACGATATAACTACACCCAATACGCCCCAAATAAACTTAGCCTCCTATGCAGATGACATAACACTCACATGCACACACCATGACCCAAAAAGAGCAACAGATCTACTTCAACCCTATCTCAACACACTACATGGCTGGTGCACTACAAACAGACTTAATCTAGCCCCAGCCAAATCCACCGCAACCCTGCTCACAAGTTGGACAGGAGAACACGAATACATCCCTCTACTCACCATAAACAACACACCCCTAACACATACACACACACCCAAAATCCTAGGAGTAACATATGATACTCATATGACATTCAAACAGCACACCACAAACATTAAAAAGAAACTGACACCCAGACTTAATGCCCTCAGGTCACTTGCTCACACAAAATTTGGACACAACAAAGAAACTACCACCACAGTATATATACAATACATAAGATCAGTGATGGAATACGCAAGCCCAGCCTGGGCTTCTAACCTAGCTGAAACACATCATAAGACCTTACAGACTATTCAAAACAAAGCCCTGAAGATCATTACAGGCTGCACAGCTACTGCACCCACAGATCACCTACATCAAGAAACCAAAATCCTCAAAGTCAAAGACCATCTGGACATGAGAGGCACTCAATTCCTGGCAGCAGCCTCCACGAACCAAGACCACCCACTAAACTACATGGCAAAACACCCACAGACACCAAGAAATATCAAAACAACACCCAGCACACGGTATCACACACAATTATTGTCCTCTCTCCCTCCCTGCCACCCCGAACCAACTTCCAGAAGCACATCCATACTCATATCTCTCACCGATCCATCCACTCACTCACAGACAACACGCAGCTGCATGCACGACCTCCCGAAATCCATCCTTCCGAATCCTCCCTTCCTCGCGAGGACAGAGTCCACCTGGCCAGGCTGAGATGCGGACACCATCTAGCTCTCCTGAGCTATCAGAAGAGACTGGATGACTCCGTTGTCGACGCCTGCCCGGGATGTAACACAGCACCCCATACCATTAAACACATCATAGAAGACTGCATTTCCCACAACCACTTACGCCAACAACACAATCCACACTCAATGAGAGCTCTGTGGAAAAGCCCGATCGTGGCCATGGCCTTTCTCAGGGACTCGGGGCTGTTCGGCCAGGCAGCTTAGGGAACAACAACAACAACAACAACTACTGATTTATAACCATGGTTATGTTCTGGGTGTGGTGTCCCGAGTTTGAATTCCGGGAGGACCATATGTTTTCATTAGTTTATTCCAGTGCATTGGGGTTTGTAATTGGTGATTAATGTTAAGAACGGGGTGTTACTTAACAAGGCAGAATAATCTTTCCCTACCCACCTTCCCACCGGCCACAAGACCATCATATAATAAGAGGTAAGCAAGAGAAAGAACCAGTAGAGCAAATGCAGAAGCCATTGGGTAAGTTATAATAATGGATGAAGATGCAAATGTACTGCTAAATTAAGAGCTTGAAATTACCCACCACATCGTGTAGCCTAAGTAAGTAAGTGTGTGTGTGTGTGTGTGTGTGTGTGTGTGTGTGTGTGTGTGTGTGTGTGTGTGTGTGTGTGTGTGGACGAGCGGTTGTAGGTTTATTGGTACAAATCTCTGGATATGTGTAGGTTTACAGGTACATGAGGTTTGGGGCGACAGTTAATCGGTACACACCTCTTTAAAATACGTTGAAATGGAGTGTTTTCGGTTAGGTTAGGTAAGTTAGGTTAGGTTAGGTTAGGTTAGGTTAGGTTAGGTTAGGTTAGTGTAATTTAGGTTTAAAAATCGAAAAATTTACTAGTAAGCATGCACCAAATTGATATGTACCGATAAACACACAATCGCTCGGGTGTGTGTGTGTGTGTGTGTGCGTGCGTGTGTCCTTGCCTGATAGTGTGAATGTGATCGTGTAAAAGTAAAAGAGGGAATGAGTGAGGAAATTGAAGAGGTCATAAGAAGAAGGTAAGAGAAAGAGATGAAGAGGATATAATTCTAGGGACAACACAGGGAGAGGAGAAGGAAGGAAGTGAGAGGGAAATGGAGGTAGGGGAGATGAGGCAGTGATCGGTAGAGATACACTATATTGGTGCAGGGACACGCACCCACCCACTCCCACACACACACACACACACACATACACACACATCGTGTTGGCTGTTGAATCTACTGGTTGTTAGATTACGTCCGGAGGTAGAATTAGAAAATAGAAAAAACAAAACACAGAAAAGAAAATAATCTGGAAGTATAGGGTGGTAGATTGCGAGAAAAAAAAACATTTAAAGCGAGCAATAGCGATCCTGTAATTGTAGAAGGAACCTGCCGTCGGCCTGGACATTTTTCTACCGAAAAATTTACAAATTTATCTTGAAAGGGTGTCTAGGGGGTATTGTTTTAAGCTCGATGGAACCCCAAAATATATTTCCTGAATAAATATATAGCCCCCAAAACAAGCACAACCCCCTTAACCCTTTATTGGCGGCGCGCAACTTATGTCGTGTGAAAGAAATTTGGACTAAGTGGCGGTTCACAACTTATGTCGTGTGCCATTTTCAGCACGTAATGTTGCAGAGAGAGAGAGCTGAGCGGTGTGAGGAGCGTAGTAAGGCTATGACCGTCGCACACCACCGCGGTGGGCCAACTGAAGTGAAAACCACCCTCCCTTCCCCCTCACACTCGCTACACAGGGAATTATGTAGGGAAAGTACCTAATTACATGGTTTTTGCACTCGTGTTGCGCGATCGTTGCAAGAAAACTAACGGTCGTACAAGGATGGTTGGGGTGTCATTGGAAAGCTCTGTTTATGCGCTTTCAGGGATAGATACTTGTTTTACGCTCTGGTTCTTATTTAGGCATGAAAATGATCACGTAAACAACCCTATTTAGGGTAAAAACACCCCGCTGGGCGGTACATATAAATTACCGCCTAGGCCGCTCGTTAGGTGTTAATAATAACCGGCTATATTAGGTCCCTCAAACGGCATATAAAGTCCCACCATCAACTTGAAGACTGATTGCCAAAGTTTGTACATTTACGAGAGCATTTCCTGGCTTTTCTGAGATGCAAAATGAAGTGAAAGTCCTTAAAAATATCACTTATTAAGGGGGTCACGGCCTTCGGCCGTGACATTTTTCTATCGAAAAATTTACAAATAAAGCTTGTAGGAGGATCTAATGGATGTGTTTTTTAAAGTTTGATGGAGGTCTACGGAGGAAACTAGTAAAATAAATGAATATATAAATAAATATACCCCCCAAAATAACCACTGTACCCTTAACCTACACACCAGACGATTTAAATAAGAACACCTTTCCTGTGCATCGGCAAGCTACTGCGCTGCTCTCATTCTGTTTCAATACTTCATAACACTAATTATTAACCCCTCCGTACCGACGACGTATGTGTGTGTGTGTGAGTGATAGAGAGTGTGTGTGTGAGAGTGTGTGCTTGAGAGAGAGAGAGTATGTGTGTGTGCGTTCGTACACATTGCATATACTTGCGTGTGTGTTTGCCAGACATATTCCAATCTTCTATGGGTCTTAACCCTTTCGCTGCGGGTGACGTTCTGGAATGTTTTGGCAAGTTACAGCAATTGCCAGGCTTTAAAAGCCTGTAAAAAACGTAAAAATTGAGTGACAGTGGGCGGGAGTGTGAGGGGCCCACCTCCGACCCTCAGAGCACTGAGCGGCTCACTGAGCTAGGCTGTGTCTCGCGCGTGTCTCTCTCTGTCTCTCTCATAAGTGCAGCCAAGCGAGCGAGTGTTACATAATAGCGGGGTTCCCGCGTTTCACTGGGATCACTGCGGGTGAACCAGACCACGTATACGGTCCGTTCTGGTGTCATTTTGAAGCTATTTTCGCCTAGTTTTCGGCAGAATACACTTCATTTAATGCAGATGCTTGATTTATCATTCAGGAGTGCCTGAATATGCCCTAAATAGCCCAAACAAGGCTGCAGCCTAAGGGTTAAGGGAGCCCACCTCGCTTTTGTTCTCTTTCTCATATTCTGGCGATAATTAGACGATTACGATTTTCTACAGCTTAGGAAGACCGTCTACTGATCAAAAGGCTACAGACTATACCAATCGTTTTAGCTACCTTATATCCTTCCTAACTTCATAAAATTTTCTAAATGTAGCTGAAATCAAATACAAAAGACGTCGCCGGTACAAAAGGGGTTAACTGTAGCTAATTTGACTGTTAACATTAGGAAGATGTTTTATTTTTTCTGGACCCCCATTTCCTTGATGTTTAGCCCCATTACTTTTGAGATTTTAAGACGTTCGCACCATAAAGTTTGGCGATTATAAAACCTTTTGTGCCATTTTGGTGTCGATTTTTTCCTGGCGAGCAATAGCGAGGAACCGGACAATATCTACCGAAAAATGTACAAATTTATCTCGATGGGGGGTCTTGGGGGTATGTTTTTAAGCTTGATGGAGATTTTGGAAGGAAACCTAAGAAAATAATAAATAAATTAAATAATTAATTAACAAATAAATACATATCTCCCTTAAGGGGGGATGTTTTTTTTGTTTTCTTTTCTATTTGTTCATATATATATTGTTTAGTTTCCTCGCTAGACCTCCATCAAACTTTAAAAAATACCCCTGAGATCTCCCTTCGAGATCAATTTGTACATTGTTAGGTTAGGCCTACTCCTAAAATTACAGGCTCGCTATCGTTCGCAAGGAAAATATCGACACCTAAATGGTACAAAATGTCCTAATACTGTATTGACAAAGAAATGGGGTGAAAAGTCTTAAATCGACAAACTAATGGGTCGAACTTCTTAAAATCTGAACACTAATGAGGTTAAACATGAGGGAGAAGCGAGTCCAGAAAAAGCAGCCATCCCCTCTTAAATCACTGAACACGTCCCGAGGGTTGGTTCCTTCTCTCCAATCCTTACATGGGAGAGCCAATTTAAATGTTCTGTCTCACTATAGTCCGCTCATTCTAGGTTGGGCAGAACTCGTAACCTCTAACCTCTGTAACTCAAAATGGGCTAGAGCAAATGAGCTGTAAATTTCCACACATATTTCCTAGTCAAGTCTTCCTATTTGGTAGCAAAATTAGCTCGATTACTCTAGTCCTTTTAGAGTTACAGAGGTTAGATTCTACAATTTCTGCCCAAGCTATAATGAAGAGACTATATCAGACATTCTCTCAGATGCTGCACTCCCTTGCCGACCTTCATCTTTGACCGGACGCCACCACTGACCTGACTCAGACATTGACTCGACTCGCACGTTAATCCGAGACAGCCATTGACCAGACTCAAACATTGACCTTACTCGACATTGACCTGATAGGGAATATACTCTGACATTGACCTGATAGGAACTAAACTCTGATCTTGACGTGACTGACACAATTACCTAAATAAATATCTAACTTTCAATACATTTCACATTGTGTGTGTGTGTATGTGTGTGTGTGTGTGTGTGTGTTTTTCTCTGTGTGTGTGTGTATGGTGTGTGTGTGTGTCTGGTGTGTGTGTGTGTGTGTGTGTTTCTGTGTGTGTGTGCGCGCGTGTGTATGGTGAGTGTGTGTGTGTTTCTGTCTGTATGTGGTGTATGTGGTGTGTGTGTGGTTTCTGGTGTGTGTGTGTGTGTGTGTGGTGTGGTGTGGTGTGTGTGTGTGTGTGTGTGTGTGTGTGTGTGTGTGTATCAGTACGCAAGGTTTATGACTGTGTGTGCCAGCGTAAGTCATCGGCCTGGCTGGAATAGACAAGGAGGCAAAATAAGAGCAATAAGTCTGTTAGTGGCGGATTTGCAATAGCGTTTTTTCTCGTAAATATAATCCGCAACTCTGATCAAGTATCTTCTGAAATATAGTTGTTTATTTGGTGACAATTATAATAGCTAGGGCAAGACTTCGAACCTATGCCAAGCAGGAGCTCTGTCCACTCTACCACACTCGAGGTGGACAGACCTCCTGCCTGCATAGGTTCGAAATCTTGCCCTAGCTGTAGTATATTCTATCATCAAATAAACAACTTGTCATGCTTAAGGGAGTCAGATTTCGACTGAATACTGCTTGTCCCACACACGAGTTAAGGTTGAGGAGAAACAGGAGTAGAAGTACAGGAATGCTCCTCTTAAAGGGGAGATCTCCACTTGAGGGATTTTTTTCTTGACCCCTTTCTCCCTCATGTTTAGCCCCATTGCTTTTGATATTATAAAACGTTTGCCCCATTAGTTTAGCGATTTTAAGAACTTTCACCCCATATTAAGACCTTTCGTGCAATTCAGGTGTCGATTTTATCCTGGCGAGCGATAGCGAGCCTGTAATTTAAGAGGAACCGACTTCGGCCAGGACATTTTTCTACCGAAAAATGTACAAATTTATCTTGAAAGGGACTCAAGGGGGTGTAATTTTAAGTTTGATGGAGGTCTGGGGAACAAACTAAATACCTCCCCTTAACCTCCAATGTGGTATAGTAGACAGAGCTCCTGCCTGCATGGGTTCGAAGTCTTGCCCAAGCTAATATAATCTGATATATACTCTAGTAAGTCTTGCCCAAGCTAATATAATCTGATAAAAATATGTGTGTGATAACCCGGGTTCGAATCCCGGTGGATCATATATACTTTAATTAATTTCATTGGGGGTGTGGTGGTGATATTAATAAAAATAATATACTCTAGTAAGTCTTGCCCAAGCTAATATAATCTGATATATACTCTAGTAAGTCTTGCCCAAGCTAATATAATCTGATATATACTCTAGTAAGTCTTGCCCAAGCTAATATAATCTGATATATACTCTAGTAAGTCTTGCCCAAGCTAATATAATCTGATATATACTCTAGTAAGTCTTGCCCAAGCTAATATAATCTGATATATACTCTAGTAAGTCTTCCATCACTTATACTCTAGTAAGTCTTCCATCACTTATACTCTAGTAAGTCTTCCATCACTTATACTCTAGTAAGTCTTCCATCACTTATACTCTAGTAAGTCTTCCATCACTTATACTCTAGTAAGTCTTCCATCACTTATACTCTAGTAAGTCTTCCATCACTTATACTCTAGTAAGTCTTCCATCACTTATATTCCTGTAACTTGTAGGCCTAATATAATCTGATATATACTCTAGTAAGTCTTCCATCACTTATACTCTAGTAAGTCTTCCATCACTTATACTCCAGTAAGTCTTCCATCACTTATACTCTAGTAAGTCTTCCATCACTTATACTCTAGTAAGTCTTCCATCACTTATACTCTAGTAAGTCTTCCATCACTTATACTCTAGTAAGTCTTCCATCACTTATACTCTAGTAAGTCTTCCATCACTTATACTCTAGTAAGTCTTCCATCACTTATACTCTAGTAAGTCTTCCATCACTTATACTCTAGTAAGTCTTCCATCACTTATACTCTAGTAAGTCTTCCATCACTTATATTCCTGTAACTTGTAGGCCTAATATAATCTGATATATACTCTAGTAAGTCTTCCATCACTTATACTCTAGTAAGTCTTCCATCACTTATACTCTAGTAAGTCTTCCATCACTTATACTCTAGTAAGTCTTCCATCACTTATATTCCTGTAACTTGTAGGCCTAATATAATCTGATATATACTCTAGTAAGTCTTCCATCACTTATACTCTAGTAAGTCTTCCATCACTTATACTCTAGTAAGTCTTCCATCACTTATACTCTAGTAAGTCTTCCATCACTTATACTCTAGTAAGTCTTCCATCACTTATACTCTAGTAAGTCTTCCATCACTTATACTCTAGTAAGTCTTCCATCACTTATACTCTAGTAAGTCTTCCATCACTTATACTCTAGTAAGTCTTCCATCACTTATATTCCTGTAACTTGTAGGCCTTATATAATCTGATATATACTCTAGTAAGTCTTCCATCACTTATACTCTAGTAAGTCTTCCATCACTTATACTCTAGTAAGTCTTCCATCACTTATACTCTAGTAAGTCTTCCATCACTTATACTCTAGTAAGTCTTCCATCACTTATACTCTAGTAAGTCTTCCATCACTTATACTCTAGTAAGTCTTCCATCACTTATACTCTAGTAAGTCTTCCATCACTTATACTCTAGTAAGTCTTCCATCACTTATACTCTAGTAAGTCTTCCATCACTTATACTCTAGTAAGTCTTCCATCACTTATACTCTAGTAAGTTTTCCATCACTTATACTCTAGTAAGTCTTCCATCACTTATACTCTAGTAAGTCTTCCATCACTTATATTCCTGTAACTTGTAGGCCTAATATAATCTGATATATACTCTAGTAAGTTTTCCATCACTTATACTCTAGTAAGTCTTCCATCACTTATACTCTAGTAAGTCTTCCATCACTTATACTCTAGTAAGTCTTCCATCACTTATATTCCTGTAACTTGTAGGCCTAATCGTCAATATACAGTAAGTGCAAAATAATCTAAAAATACTGCCAGAACAAAGTTGTGGATCAAAAAGCAGCCGGAAGAAAGACTTATATAATACGCCTTACCTCTGCCCTCTTCAACTAATACCCACAGTGAACATGTATTCAATGTTATTCTTCTGAACCCCCTTCTCCATCATGTTTAGCCCCATTAGTTTTGATATTTTAACGCCTAAATGGCACACAAGGTTTTAAAATTGACAGGAAGGGGGTGGGGTTAGGTCTTCAAATCGCCAAACTAATGGGGCGAACTTCTTAACTTCTCAAAACTATTGGAGTTAAACATGAAGGAACAAGGGGTCCAGAACAAAACCTAAAGTGAAAATCTCCCCATTTTCTGGTCGATTTTTGTAATTCATTAAATATTTGTTTTAGTTTCCTCCCTAGACCTTCATCAAACTTAAAACAACCCAAGGATCCTCCGTCAAGATGTTTTTGTACATTTTTCGTTAGAAAATGTCCCGCCTGATGGCTGGTTCCTCCTAGATTATAATGTCCCGGCTGATGGCTGGTTCCTCCTAGAATATCCCGGCTGATGGCTGGTTCCTCCTAGATTATAATGTCCCGGCTGATGGCTGGTTCCTCCTAGATTATAATGTCCCGGCTGATGGCTGGTTCCTCCTAGATTATAATGTCCCGGCTGATGGCTGGTTCCTCCTAGATTATAATGTCCCGGCTGATGGCTGGTTCCTCCTAGATTATAATGTCCCGGCTGATGGCTGGTTCCTCCTAGATTATAATGTCCCGGCTGAGTCCTGGTTCCTCCTAGATTATAATGTCCCGGCTGATGGCTGGTTCCTCCTAGATTATAATGTCCCGGCTGATGGCTGGTTCCTCCTAGAATATCCCGGCTGATGGCTGGTTCCTCCTAGATTATAATGTCCCGGCTGATGGCTGGTTCCTCCTAGATTATAATGTCCCGGCTGATGGCTGGTTCCTCCTAGATTATAATGTCCCGGCTGATGGCTGGTTCCTCCTAGATTATAATGTCCCGGCTGATGGCTGGTTCCTCCTAGATTATAATGTCCCGGCTGATGGCTGGTTCCTCCTAGATTATAATGTCCCGGCTGATGGCTGGTTCCTCCTAGATTATAATGTCCCGGCTGATGGCTGGTTCCTCCTAGATTATAATGTCCCGGCTGATGGCTGGTTCCTCCTAGATTATAATGTCCCGGCTGATGGCTGGTTCCTCCTAGATTATAATGTCCCGGCTGATGGCTGGTTCCTCCTAGATTATAATGTCCCGGCTGATGGCTGGTTCCTCCTAGAATATCCCGGCTGATGGCTGGTTCCTCCTAGATTATAATGTCCCGGCTGATGGCTGGTTCCTCCTAGATTATAATGTCCCGGCTGATGGCTGGTTCCTCCTAGATTATAATGTCCCGGCTGATGGCTGGTTCCTCCTAGATTATAATGTCCCGGCTGATGGCTGGTTCCTCCTAGATTATAATGTCCCGGCTGATGGCTGGTTCCTCCTAGATTATAATGTCCCGGCTGATGGCTGGTTCCTCCTAGATTATAATGTCCCGGCTGATGGCTGGTTCCTCCTAGATTATAATGTCCCGGCTGATGGCTGGTTCCTCCTAGATTATAATGTCCCGGCTGGTGGCTGGTTCCTCCTAGATTATAATGTCCCGGCTGATGGCTGGTTCCTCCTAGATTATAATGTCCCGGCTGATGGCTGGTTCCTCCTAGATTATAATGTCCCGGCTGATGGCTGGTTCCTCCTAGATTATAATGTCCCGGCTGATGGCTGGTTCCTCCTAGATTATAATGTCCCGGCTGATGGCTGGTTCCTCCTAGATTATAATGTCCCGGCTGATGGCTGGTTCCTCCTAGATTATAATGACACGACTGATGGCTGGTTCCTCCTAGATTATAATGTCCCGGCTGATGGCTGGTTCCTCCTAGATTATAATGTCCCGGCTGATGGCTGGTTCCTCCTAGATTATAATGTCCCGGCTGATGGCTGGTTCCTCCTAGATTAATATGTCCCGGCTGATGGCTGGTTCCTCCTAGATTATAATGTCCCGGCTGATGGCTGGTTCCTCCTAGATTATAGGCTCGCTATCGCTCGCCAGGGAAAAAATCGACACCTAAATGACACGCAAAGTCTTAATATTAACAAAGAAAACGGGCGAAAGGTCAAACTAATGAGCCATACGTCTTAAAATATGAAAACTAATGGGGCTAAACATGAGGAAGAAGGGGGACCAGAAATCCGGCCCATCCCCCCTTAATAGGAGGTATTCAGTTTGTTCCCTAGACCTCCATCAAGCTTAAAATTACACCCCCTTTGACCCCTTTCAAGATAAATTTGTTCATTTTTCGGTAGAAAAATGTCCAGGCCGACGGCCTGTTCCTCTTAAATTACAGGCTCGCTATCGCTCGCCAGGAAAAGATTGACACCTATATGGCACGAAAGGTCTTAGCATTGACATAAATGGGGCGAAAGTTCTTAAAATCGCCAAACTAATGGGGCGAACGTGTAAAAATCTCAAAAGCAATGGGGCTAAACATGAAGGAGAAAGGGGTCCAGAAAAAAATCCCTCAAGTGGAAATCTCCCCTTAATGCCACACAATAACTCTCCCAACCTTGAAATGTACGGATAACAAATTGTGAAAACCACCAACCTGTGTATCGGAATCTATTGCAGTTTTGGACTCTGTTGCAAGGCGCTCTTTCCAGGCTCTCTTGCTTGCTTGCTCTCTCTCTCTCTCTCTCTCTCTCTCTCTCTCAAGATCCGATTACGCATTTCTTTTCGGTTGTCTGGTTAGTATTAGACGATTATTTTCAGATTAGGAAGGGTATATGGAAGTCAGAGGGGTTAATTGAGATAGTCTTTACCCTTTAAATTCCCCAAAAACCTTCCTAAGCTGCATAAGATCGTCTAATGATAGCCAGAATAAACTGTCAAAACCTTCCTAAGCTGCATAAGATCGTCTAATGATAGCCAGAATAAACTGTCAAAACCTTCCTAAGCTGCATAAGATCGTCTAATGATAGCCAGAATAAACTGTCAAAAAACCTTCCTAAGCTGCATAAGATCGTCTAATGATAGCCAGAATAAACTGTCAAAACCTTCCTAAGCTGCATAAGATCGTCTAATGATAGCCAGAATAAACTGTCAAAACCTTCCTAAGCTGCATAAGATCGTCTAATGATAGCCAGAATAAACTGTCAAAACCTTCCTAAGCTGCATAAGATCGTCTAATGATAGCCAGAATAAACTGTCAAAACCTTCCTAAGCTGCATAAGATCGTCTAATGATAGCCAGAATAAACTGTCAAAACGCGTCATAATCTTCAAAGGGTTAAGGGGGGTCACCGTTTTTTGTTTCTCTCTTTTTCTCTCTTTCTCTGGCTTATATCCATTCGGCCCCATTCAGCCAACTGTTTTAAGACGTTTATCCCCATCCAGGTGTCAATTTCTTCCTGGCGAGCGATAGCGAGCCAGCATTGTATGGAGAAATCCGGCTTCGCCGGAGAAATTTTTCTATCGAAAAATGAACAAATTTAGCTTCCTGGCAAAACAAAAATAAATATATGCTGGCTCGCTATCGCTTGCCAGGAAAATATTGACACCTGAATGGGGATAAACGTCTTAAAACAGTAGGCTGAATGGGGCCAAATGGATACAAGCCAAAGAGAGAGGGAGAGAAAGAGAAAAAAAAGCGAGGTGGGCTCCCTCAAGTATCTGAAGACAACACAAGATATAAATTATTTTTCCAAACACAGCACAAGAAATACATAATTTTCACACACAACAAAATAAATATATTGCACATTCATAAGACAAATATTACTGCAAACATTTACGGTACACACAATCCATGAAATACAATATCTACACAATGCTCCTATACCCATTCTGTGCCTATAATCCGCCATCTGCAATTCATGGTGTTAATATTATATTTGAGAATACTGCAGACCCAGTGGTTGTAATATTATCCCCTTGAGGGTTATTTGCTCAGTACTCGCTGTATATTGAACATTAACCTTCCATCTTTTGAACCAGAGTTACATGTGCAGCGCTACCGGCGGTGTATTGCTATCCAAGTCTAGGCTAACCGTTAACATATACCCAGTATATATATATATATATATATATATATATATATATATATATATACTGTATATCATGAATAATTAGAGGTAGAATTCTTGTGGTATATACATAGTCGACAACCCCGACACAGACAGAGGGCTGGTGCTACAAAACCAAACCGATAACCTCATCATCCTTAACGACATCCATCAACATATCCATATTCCTCACCAAGCCCTCTATAACCCATCATCTCCAGACATCACCTTTTGATCCCCAGAACTCGCCCCCACAACATCCTGGAGGGTGGTCAGAACCTTAGGCTCTGACCACCTCCCGATCATTATCACCAACAAAACCAGACTCACCCCAGCTAGCCACAAACAGACATACACCAACTATAAAAGAGCTAACTGGGAAGCATTCACAAATGAGACAGAACAACACTTCACAACTCTAAACAGTACACCCATCACTAACATCAACAATGCTGTACACATACTCAATAAAACTATCCAAAACGCTGACAAGAAAACATGCCAAGAGGTAACAGAAAAAGACACAACCCCAACTTCACACCAGAAATTCAAAACCTCATCAGACAACGCGACATACTGAAACACTCCCCAGCACCCCACACACAAGACATCACACAACAAATTCAAGCACTCAACACCCAAACTAACAACAAAATACAAGAACAACAAAAACTAAATTGGAATAACTTCCTACAAACAATTGATCACAAAACAAACCCCAAAAAACTCTACAAAACACTAAACAGCATCACACTTTCCAACAGCAACACAACACAATCACATGCTGCAATCACAACAACAGACTCTACTCCTTCATGTAAACAACAAGCAAACACTCTCATCAATCACTTCTCACATGTCAGCCACCTAAAACCTCACAAAGACGACCGACGTGTCATCCGACGTAAGAGGCAATTCCCCACAGATCCTGAGTATACACCCTTCACCAATCACCAGACAAAGCATATCATCAACAATCTCAAGCACTCACCCGCCTGTGGCCTAGACAACATAAGCAACATACACCTCAGACACCTGGGACCACAAGGCATACAAGCACTCACTAACATATCAAACAACAGCTATTCACACAACACAATACCAGACATTTGGAAGCATGGTATCATCATCACATTCCCCAAACCCAACAAAGACCCCACGCCACCCTCCTCGCACCGCCCCATCACACTCATTTGCTCCCCCTCCAAAGTCATGGAATGCCTAGTATTACAACTAATTACACCTGACCTACCCCTAGCTCCAACACAACATGGCTTTAGGCCACTGCACTCCACAAACACTCTTCTCACAGACCTTACACAAAGAGCTTTCGACGGCATCAACTCAGCTAGACCACCACACAGATCACTATTAGCCACACTTGACATTAGTAAAGCCTTCGATGCCATCCCCCGCCACAACCTAACAAACAAAATCTACAACACAAACATGCACACCAACACAAAAAGGTGGCTGGCCAACTTCCTAGCAGGCAGATGTGCACACGTATCTTTTGCCGGTCAGTCATCTAAAATCAGAAACTTTCCAAACGGAGTCCCACAAGGATCCGTCCTATCGCCCGCACTCTTCAATCTGTACATGCACGATATAACTACACCCAATACGCCCCAAATAAACTTAGCCTCCTATGCAGATGACATAACACTCACATGCACACACCATGACCCAAAAAGAGCAACAGATCTACTTCAACCCTATCTCAACACACTACATGGCTGGTGCACTACAAACAGACTTAATCTAGCCCCAGCCAAATCCACCGCAACCCTGCTCACAAGTTGGACAGGAGAACACGAATACATCCCTCTACTCACCATAAACAACACACCTCTAACACATACACACACACCCAAAATCCTAGGAGTAACATATGATACTCATATGACATTCAAACAGCACACCACAAACATTAAAAAGAAACTGACACCCAGACTTAACGCCCTCAGGTCACTTGCTCACACAAAATTTGGACACAACAAAGAAACTACCACCACAGTATATAAACAATACATAAGATCAGTGATGGAATGCGCAAGCCCAGCCTGGGCTTCTAACCTAGCTGAAACACATCATAAGACCTTACAGACTATTCAAAACAAAGCCCTGAAGATCATTACAGGCTGCACAGCTACTGCACCCACAGATCACCTACATCAAGAAACCAAAATCCTCAAAGTCAAAGACCATCTGGACATGAGAGGCACTCAATTCCTGGCAGCAGCCTCCACGAACCAAGACCACCCACTAAACTACATGGCAAAACACACACAGACACCAAGAAATATCAAAACAACACCCAGCACACGGTATCACACACAATTATTGTCCTCTCTCCCTCCCTGCCAACCCCAACTTCCAGAAGCACATCCATACTCATATCTCTCACCGATCCATCCACTCACTCACAGACAACACGCAGCTGCATGCACGACCTCCCGAAATCCATCCTTCCGAATCCTCCCTTCCTCGCGAGGACAGAGTCCACCTGGCCAGGCTGAGATGCGGACACCATCCAGCTCTCCTGAGCTATCAGAAGAGACTGGATGACTCTGTTGTCGACGCCTGCCCGGGATGTAACACAGCACCCCATACCATTAAACACATCATAGAAGACTGCATTTCACACAACCACTTACGCCAACAACACAATCCACACTCAATGAGAGCTCTGTGGAAAAGCCCGATCGTGGCCATGGCCTTTCTCAGGGACTCGGGGCTGTTCGGCCAGGCAGCTTAGGGAACAACAACAACAACTACTGATTTATAACCATGGTTATGTTCTGGGTGTGGTGTCCCGAGTTTGAATTCCGGGAGGACCATATGTTTTCATTAGTTTATTCCAGTGCATTGGGGTTTGTAATTGGTGATTAATGTTAAGAACGGGGTGTTACTTAACAAGGCAGAATAATCTTTCCCTACCCACCTTTCCCACCGGCCACAAGACCATCATATAATAAGAGGTAAGCAAGAGAAAGAACCAGTAGAGCAAATGCAGAAGCCATTGGGTAAGTTATAATAATGGATGAAGATGCAAATGTACTGCTAAATTAAGAGCTTGAAATTACCCACCACATCGTGTAGCCTAAGTAAGTAAGTGTATTGTGTGATGTTGTGTGTGTGTGTGTGTGTACTGTGTGTGTGTGTGGTGTGTGTGTGTGTGTGTGTGTGTGTGTGTGTGTGTGTTGTGTGTGTGTGTGTGTGTGTGTGGTGTGTGTGTGTGTGTGGTGTGTGTGTGTGTGTGGACGAGCGGTTGTAGGTTTATTGGTACAAATCTCTGGATATGTGTAGGTTTACAGGTACATGAGGTTTGGGACGACAGTTAATCGGTACACACCTCTTTAAAATACGTTGAAATTGAGTGTTTTCGGTTAGGTTAGGTAAGTTAGGTTAGGTTAGGTTAGGTTAGTGTAATTTAGGTTTAAAAATCGAAAAATTTACTAGTAAGCATGCACCAAATTGATATGTACCGATAAACACACAATCGCTCGGGTGTGTGTGTGTGTGTGTGCGTGCGTGTGTCCTTGCCTGATAGTGTGAATGTGATCGTGTAAAAGTAAAAGAGGGAATGAGTGAGGAAATTGAAGAGGTCATAAGAAAAAGGTAAGAGAAAGAGATGAAGAGGATATAATTCTAGGGACAACACAGGGAGAGGAGAAGGAAGGAAGTGAGAGGGAAATGGAGGTAGGGGAGATGAGGCAGTGATCGGTAGAGATACACTATATTGGTGCAGGGACACCCACCAACCCACCCCCACACACACACACACACATACACACATACACACACATCGTGTTGGCTGTTGAATCTACTGGTTGTTAGATTACGTCCGGAGGTAGAATTAGAAAATAGAAAAAACAAAACACAGAAAAGAAAATAATCTGGAAGTATAGGGTGGTAGATTGCGAGAGAAAAAAAACATTTAAAGCGAGCAATAGCGATCCTGTAATTGTAGAAGGAACCTGCCGTCGGCCTGGACATTTTTCTACCGAAAAATTTACAAATTTATCTTGAAAGGGTGTCTAGGGGGTATTGTTTTAAGCTCGATGGAACCCCAAAATATATTTCCTGAATAAATATATAGCCCCCAAAACAAGCACAACCCCCTTAACCCTTTATTGGCCCGCGCAACTTATGTCGTGTGAAAGAAATTTGGACTAAGTGGCGGTTCACAACTTATGTCGTGTGCCATTTTCAGCACGTAATGTTGCAGAGAGAGAGAGCTGAGCGGTGTGAGGAGCGTAGTAAGGCTATGACCGTCGCACACCACCGCGGTGGGCCAACTGAACTGAAAACCACCCTCCCTTCCCCCTCACACTCGCTACACAGGGAATTATGTAGGGAAAGTACCTAATTACATGGTTTTTGCACTCGTGTTGCGCGATCGTTGCAAGAAAACTAACGGTCGTACAAGGATGGTTGGGGTGTCATTGGAAAGCTCTGTTTATGCGCTTTCAGGGATAGATACTTGTTTTACGCTCTGGGTCTTATTTAGGCATGAAAATGATCACGTAAACAACCCTATTTAGGGTAAAAACACCCGCTGGGCGGTACATATAAATTACCGCCTAGGCCACTCGTTAGGTGTTAATAATAACCGGCTATATTAGGTCCCTCAAACGGCATATAAAGTCCCACCATCAACTTGAAGACTGATTGCCAAAGTTTGTACATTTACGAGAGCATTTCCTGGCTTTTCTGAGATGCAAAATGAAGTGAAAGTCCTTAAAAATATCACTTATTAAGGGGGTCACGGCCTTCGGCCGTGAAATTTTTCTATCGAAAAATTTACAAATAAATCTTGTAGGAGGATCTAATGGATGTGTTTTTTAAAGTTTGATGGAGGTCTACGGAGGAAACTAGTAAAATAAATGAATATATAAATAAATATACCCCCCAAAATAACCACTGTACCCTTAACCTACACACCAGACGATTTAAATAAGAACACCTTTCCTTTGCATCGGCAAGCTACTGCGCTGCTCTCATTCTGTTTCAATACTTCATAACACTAATTATTAACCCCTTCGTACCGACGACGTATGTGTGTGTGTGTGAGTGATAGAGAGTGTGTGTGTGAGAGTGTGTGCTTGAGAGAGAGAGAGAGTATGTGTGTGTGCGTGCGTACACATTGCATATACTTGCGTGTATGTTTGCCAGACATATTCCAATCTTCTATGGGTCTTAACCCTTTCGCTGCGGGTGACGTTCTGGAATGTTTTGGCAAGTTACAGCAATTTCCAGGCTTTAAAAGCCTGTAAAAAACGTAAAAATTGAGTGACAGTGGGCGGGAGCGTGAGGGGCCCACCTCCGACCCTCAGAGCACTGAGCGGCTCACTGAGCTAGGCTGTGTCTCGCGCGTGTCTCTCTCTGTCTCTCTCATAAGTGCAGCCAAGCGAGCGAGTGTTACCTAATAGCGGGGTTCCCGCGTTTCACTGGGATCACTGCGGGTGAACCAGACCACGTATACGGTCCGTTCTGGTGTCATTTTGAAGCTATTTTCGCCTAGTTTTCGGCAGAATACACTTCATTTAATGCAGATGCTTGATTTATCATTCAGGAGTGCCTGAATATGCCCTAAATAGCCCAAACAAGGCCGCAGCCTAAGGGTTAAGGGAGCCCACCTCGCTTTTGTTCTCTTTCTCATATTCTGGCGATAATTAGACGATTACGATTTTCTACAGCTTAGGAAGGCCGTCTACTGATCAAAAGGCTACAGACTATACCAATCGTTTTAGCTACCTTATATCCTTCCTAACTTCATAAAATTTTCTAAATACAGCTGAAATCAAATACAAAGACGTCGCCGGTACAAAAGGGGTTAACTGTAGCTAATTTGACTGTTAACATTAGGAAGATGTTTTATTTTTTCTGGACCCCCATTTCCTTGATGTTTAGCCCCATTAGTTTTGAGATTTTAAGA
Organism: Paralithodes platypus; assembly: GCA_032716605.1. NCBI lineage: Eukaryota > Metazoa > Arthropoda > Malacostraca > Decapoda > Lithodidae > Paralithodes > Paralithodes platypus. Next base: position 8,816,937 of record CM064578.1, on the reverse strand, counting down.
CGTTCGCACCATAAAGTTTGGCGATTATAAAACCTTTTGTGCCATTTTGGTGTCGATTTTTTCCTGGCGAGCAATAGCGAGGAACCGGCCATTTTTCTACCGAAATTGTACAAATTTATCGATGGGGGGTCTTGGGGGTATGTTAAGTTAAGCGCTGGTGGGAAGAAACCTAGGAAATAATAAAAATTAAATAATTAATAACACAATAAATACATATCTCCCTTAAGGGGGGATGTTTTTTTTGTTTCTTTTCTATTTTTCATATATATATTGTTTAGTTTCCTCGCTAGACCTCCATCAACTTTAAAAAATACCCCTGAGATCTCCCTTCGAGATAAATTTGTACATTGTTAGGTTAGGCCTACTCCTAAAATTACAGGCTCGCTATCGTTCGCAAGGAAAATATCGACACCTAAATGGTACAAAATGTCCTAATACTGTATTGACAAAGAAATGGGGTGAAAAGTCTTAAATCGACAAACTAATGGGTCGAACTTCTTAAAATCTGAACACTAATGAGGTTAAACATGAGGGAGAAGCGAGTCCAGAAAAAGCAGCCATCCCCTCTTAAATCACTGAACACGTCCCGAGGGTTGGTTCCTTCTCTCCAATCCTTACATGGGAGAGCCAATTTAAATGTTCTGTCTCACTATAGTCCGCTCATTCTAGGTTGGGCAGAACTCGTAACCTCTAACCTCTGTAACTCAAAATGGGCTAGAGCAAATGAGCTGTAAATTTCCACACATATTTCCTAGTCAAGTCTTCCTATTTGGTAGCAAAATTAGCTCGATTACTCTAGTCCTTTTAGAGTTACAGAGGTTAGATTCTACGATTTCTGCCCAAGCTATAATGAAGAGACTATATCAGACATTCTCTCAGATGCTGCACTCCCTTGCCGACCTTCATCTTTGACCGGACGCCACCACTGACCTGACTCAGACATTGACTCGACTCGCACGTTAATCCGAGACAGCCATTGACCAGACTCAGACATTGACCTTACTCGACATTGACCTGATAGGGAATATACTCTGACATTGACCTGATAGGAACTAAACTCTGATATTGACGTGACTGACACAATTACCTAAATAAATATCTAACTTTCAATACATTTCACATTGTGTGTGTGTGTGTGTGTGTGTTTCTCTGTGTGTGTGTGTATGGTGTGTGTGTGTGTCTGGTGTGTGTGTGTGTGTGTGTGTGTGTTTCTGTGTGTGTGTGTGCGCGCGTGTGTATGGTGAGTGTGTGTGTGTTTCTGTCTGTATGTGGTGTATGTGGTGTATGTGGTGTGTGTGTGGTTTCTGGTGTGTGTGTGTGTGTGTGGTGTGGTGTGGTGTGTGTGTGTGTGTGTGTGTGTGTGTGTGTGTGTGTGTCAGTACGCAAGGTTTATGACTGTGTGTGCCAGCGTAAGTCATCGGCCTGGCTGGAATAGACAAGGAGGCAAAATAAGAGCAATAAATCTGCTAGTGGCGGATTTGCAATAGCGTTTTTCCTCGTAAATATAATCCGCAACTCTGATCAAGTAACTTTTGAAATATAGTAGTTTATTTGGTGACAATTATAATAGCTAGGGCAAGACTTCGAACCTATGCCAAGCAGGAGCTCTGTCCACTCTACCACACTCGAGGTGGACAGACCTCCTGCCTGCATAGGTTCGAAATCTTGCCCTAGCTGTAGTATATTATTCTATCATCAAATAAACAACTTGTCATGCTTAAGGGAGTCAGATTTCGACTGAATACTGCTTGTCCCACACACGAGTTAAGGTTGAGGAGAAACAGAAGTAGAAGTACAGAAATGCTCCTCTTAAAGGGGAGATCTCCACTTGAGGGATTTTTTTCTTGACCCCTTTCTCCCTCATGTTTAGCCCATGCTTTGATATTATAAAACGTTTGCTCCATTAGTTTAGCGATTTTAAGAACTTTCACCCCATATATAAGACCTTTCGTGCAAGTCAGGTGTCGATTTTATCCTGGCGAGCGATAGCGAGCCTGTAATTTAAGAGGAACCGACTTCGGCCAGGACATTTTTCTACCGAAAATTGTACAAATTTATCTTGAAAGGGACTCAAGGGGGTGTAATTTTAAGCTTGATGGAGGTCTGGGGAACAAACTAAATACCTCCCCTTAACCTCCAATGTGGTATAGTAGACAGAGCTCCTGCCTGCATGGGTTTTCGAAGTCTTGCCCAAAGCTAATATAATCTGATATATACTCTAGTAAGTCTTGCCCAAGCTAATATAATCTGATATATACTCTAGTAAGTCTTGCCCAAGCTAATATAATCTGATATATACTCTAGTAAGTCTTGCCCAAGCTAATATAATCTGATATATACTCTAGTAAGTCTTGCCCAAGCTAATATAATCTGATATATACTCTAGTAAGTCTTGCCCAAGCTAATATAATCTGATATATACTCTAGTAAGTCTTGCCCAAGCTAACATAATCTGATATATACTCTAGTAAGTCTTGCCCAAGCTAATATAATCTGATATATACTCTAGTAAGTCTTGCCCAAGCTAATATAATCTGATATATACTCTAGTAAGTCTTGCCCAAGCTAATATAATCTGATATATACTCTAGTAAGTCTTGCCCAAGCTAATATAATCTGATATATACTCTAGTAAGTCTTGCCCAAGCTAATATAATCTGATATATACTCTAGTAAGTCTTGCCCAAGCTAATATAATCTGATATATACTCTAGTAAGTCTTGCCCAAGCTAATATAATCTGATATATACTCTAGTAAGTCTTGCCCAAGCTAATATAATCTGATATATACTCTAGTAAGTCTTGCCCAAGCTAATATAATCTGATATATACTCTAGTAAGTCTTGCCCAAGCTAATATAATCTGATATATACTCTAGTAAGTCTTGCCCAAGCTAACATAATCTGATATATACTCTAGTAAGTCTTGCCCAAGCTAATATAATCTGATATATACTCTAGTAAGTCTTGCCCAAGCTAATATAATCTGATATATACTCTAGTAAGTCTTGCCCAAGCTAATATAATCTGATATACTCTAGTAAGTCTTGCCCAAGCTAATATATCTGATATATACTCTAGTAAGTCTTCCATAACTGATATATACTCTAGTAAGTCTTCCATATAATCTGTATACTCTAGTAAGTCTTCCCTATAAGTCTTATACTCTAGTAAGTCTTCCATCAGCTTATACTCTAGTAAGTCTTCCATCACTTATACTCTAGTAAGTCTCCTCACTTATACTCTAGTAAGTCTTCCATCACTTATACTCTAGTAAGTCTTCCATCACTTATACTCTAGTAAGTCTGATCATATACTCTAGTAAGTCTTCCATCACTTATACTCTAGTAAGTCTTCCATCACTTATATTCCTGTAACTTGTAGGCCTAATATAATCTGATATATACTCTAGTAAGTCTTCCAAATAAGTCTTATACTCTAGTAAGTCTTCCATCACTTATACTCTAGTAAGTCTTCCATCACTTATACTCTAGTAAGTCTTCCATCACTTATACTCTAGTAAGTCTTCCATCACTTATACTCTAGTAAGTCTTCCTCATACTAATACTCTGTAAGTCTTCCATCACTATACTCTAGTAAGTCTTCCATCACTTATATTCCTGTAACTTGTAGGCCTAATATAATCTGATATATACTCTAGTAAGTCTTGCCCAATACTAATATAATCTTCCATCATATACTCTAGTAAGTCTTCCATCACTTATATTCCTGTAACTTGTAGGCCTAATATAATCTGATATATACTCTAGTAAGTCTTCCCAATCTGATATATACTCTAGTAAGTCTTCCATCACACTATACTCTAGTAAGTCTTCCATCACTTATACTCTGTAAGTCTTGCAGGCCTAATATAATCTATATACTCTAGTAAGTCTTCCAATCATAATCTGATCATTATACTCTAGTAAGTCTTCCTAATATAATCTGATATATACTCTAGTAAGTCTTCCATCACTTATACTCTAGTAAGTCTTCCATCACTTATACTCTAGTAAGTCTTCCATCACTTATACTCTAGTAATCTTCCACTTATATTCCTGTAACTTGTAGGCCTAATATAATCTGATATATACTCTAGTAAGTCTTCCATCCAACTCTAGTATATCACTTATACTCTAGTAAGTCTTCCATCACTTATACTCTAGTAAGTCTCACTATATTCCTGTAACTTGCTAATATAATCTGATATATACTCTAGTAAGTCTTCCATCACTAATATAAGTCTCATTATACTCTAGTAAGTCTTCCATCACTTAGTAAGTCTTCCATCACTTATACTCTAGTAAGTCTTCCATCACTTACTCTAGTAAGTCTTCCATCATATACTCTAGTAAGTCTTCCATCACTTATATTCCTGTAACTTGTAGGCCTAATATAATCTGATATATACTCTAGTAAGTCTTCCATCACTTCTACTCTAGTAAGTCTTCCATCACTTATGCTCTAGTAAGTCTTCCATCCCTTATACTCTAGTAAGTCTTCCATCACTTATACTCTAGTAAGTCTTCACTATACTCTAGTAAGTCTTCCATCACTTATACTCTAGTAAGTCTTCCATCACTTATACTCTAGTAAGTCTTCCATCACTTTATTCCTGTAACTTGTAGGCCTAATATAATCTGATATATACTCTAGTAAGTCTTCCATCACTTATACTCTAGTAGTCTTCCATCACTTATACTCTAGTAAGTCTTCCAATCTTATACTCTAGTAAGTCTTCCATCACTTCTACTCTAGTAAGTCTTCCATCACTTACTCTAGTAAGTCTTCCATCACTTATACTCTAGTAAGTCTTCCATCACTTATATTCCTGTAACTTGTAGGCTAATATAATCTGATATATACTCTAGTAAGTCTTCAATCACTTACTCTAGTAAGTCTTCCATCACTTATACTCTAGTAAGTCTTCCATCACTTATACTCTAGTAAGTCTTCCATCACTTATATTCCTGTAACTTGTAGGCCTAATATAATCTGATATATACTCTAGTAAGTCTTCCATCACTTATACTCTAGTAAGTCTTCCATCACTTATACTCTAGTAAGTCTTCCATCACTTATACTCTAGTAAGTCTTCCATCACTTATATTCCTGTAAATTGTAGGCCTAATATAATCTGATATATACTCTAGTAAGTCTTCCATCACTTATACTCTAGTAAGTCTTCCATCACTTATACTCTAGTAAGTCTTCCATCACTTATATTCCTGTAACTTGTAGGCCTAATCGTCAATATACAGTAAGTGCAAAATAATCTAAAAATACTGCCAGAACAAAGTTGTGGATCAAAAAGCAGCCGGAAGAAAGACTTATATAATACGCCTTACCTCTGCCCTCTTCAACTAATACCCACAGTGAACATGTATTCAATGTTATTCTTCTGAACCCCCTTCTCCATCATGTTTAGCCCCATTAGTTTTGATATTTTAACGCCTAAATGGCACGCAAGGATTTAAAGTTGACAGGAATGGGGAGGTTAGGTCTTCAAATCGCCAAACTAATGGGGCGAACGTCTTAACTTCTCAAAACTATTGGAGTTAAACATGAAGGAACAAGGGGTCCAGAACAAAACCTTAAGTGAAAATCTTCCCTTTTTCTGGTCGATTTTTGTAATTCATTAAATATTTGTTTTTAGTTTCCTCCCTAGACCTTCATCAAAGTTAAAACAACCCAAGGATCCTCCGTCAAGATGTTTTTGTACATTTTTCGTTAGAAAATGTCCCGCCTGATGGCTGGTTCCTCCTAGATTATAATGTCCCGGCTGATGGCTGGTTCCTCCTAGAATATCCCGGCTGATGGCTGGTTCCTCCTAGATTATAATGTCCCGGCTAATGGCTGGTTCCTCCTAGATTATAATGTCCCAGCTGATGGCTGGTTCCTCCTAGATTATAATGTCCCGGCTGATGGCTGGTTCCTCCTAGAATATCCCGGCTGATGGCTGGTTCCTCCTAGATTATAATGTCCCGGCTGATGGCTGGTTCCTCCTAGAATATCCCGGCTGATGGCTGGTTCCTCCTAGATTATAATGTCCCGGCTAATGGCTGGTTCCTCCTAGATTATAATGTCCCGGCTGATGGCTGGTTCCTCCTAGATTATAATGTCCCGGCTGATGGCTGGTTCCTCCTAGATTATAATGTCCCGGCTGATGGCTGGTTCCTCCTAGATTATAATGTCCCGGCTGATGGCTGGTTCCTCCTAGATTATAATGTCCCGGCTGATGGCTGGTTCCTCCTAGATTATAATGTCCCGGCTGATGGCTGGTTCCTCCTAGATTATAATGTCCCGGCTGATGGCTGGTTCCTCCTAGATTATAATGTCCCGGCTGATGGCTGGTTCCTCCTAGATTATAATGTCCCGGCTGATGGCTGGTTCCTCCTAGATTATAATGTCCCGGCTGATGGCTGGTTCCTCCTAGATTATAATGTCCCGGCTGATGGCTGGTTCCTCCTAGATTATAATGTCCCGGCTGATGGCTGGTTCCTCCTAGATTATAATGTCCCGGCTGATGGCTGGTTCCTCCTAGATTATAATGTCCCGGCTGATGGCTGGTTCCTCCTAGATTATAATGTCCCGGCTGATGGCTGGTTCCTCCTAGATTATAATGTCCCGGCTGATGGCTGGTTCCTCCTAGATTATAATGTCCCGGCTGATGGCTGGTTCCTCCTAGATTATAATGTCCCGGCTGATGGCTGGTTCCTCCTAGATTATAATGTCCCGGCTGATGGCTGGTTCCTCCTAGATTATAATGTCCCGGCTGATGGCTGGTTCCTCCTAGATTATAATGTCCCGGCTGATGGCTGGTTCCTCCTAGATTATAATGTCCCGGCTGATGGCTGGTTCCTCCTAGATTATAATGTCCCGGCTGATGGCTGGTTCCTCCTAGATTATAATGTCCCGGCTGATGGCTGGTTCCTCCTAGATTATAATGTCCCGGCTGATGGCTGGTTCCTCCTAGATTATAATGTCCCGGCTGATGGCTGGTTCCTCCTAGATTATAATGTCCCGGCTGATGGCTGGTTCCTCCTAGATTATAATGTCCCGGCTGATGGCTGGTTCCTCCTAGATTATAATGTCCCGGCTGATGGCTGGTTCCTCCTAGATTATAATGTCCCGGCTGATGGCTGGTTCCTCCTAGATTATAATGTCCCGGCTGATGGCTGGTTCCTCCTAGATTATAATGTCCCGGCTGATGGCTGGTTCCTCCTAGATTATAATGTCCCGGCTGATGGCTGGTTCCTCCTAGATTATAATGTCCCGCCTGATGGCTGGTTCCTCCTAGATTATAATGTCCCGGCTGATGGCTGGTTCCTCCTAGATTATAATGTCCCGGCTGATGGCTGGTTCCTCCTAGAATATAATGTCCCGGCTGATGGCTGGTTCCTCCTAGATTATAATGTCCCGGCTGATGGCTGGTTCCTCCTAGATTATAATGTCCCGGCTGATGGCTGGTTCCTCCTAGATTATAGGCTCGCTATCGCTCGCCAGGGAAAAAATCGACACCTAAATGACACGCAAAGTCTTAATATTAACAAAGAAAACGGGCGAAAGGTCAAACTAATGAGCCATACGTCTTAAAATATGAAAACTAATGGGGCTAAACATGAGGAAGAAGGGGGACCAGAAATCCGGCCCATCCCCCCTTAATAGGAGGTATTCAGTTTGTTCCCTAGACCTCCATCAAGCTTAAAATTACACCCCCTTTGACCCCTTTCAAGATAAATTTGTACATTTTTCGGTAGAAAAATGTCCAGGCCGACGGCCTGTTCCTCTTAAATTACAGGCTCGCTATCGCTCGCCAGGAAAAGATTGACACCTATATGGCACGAAAGGTCTTAGCATTGACATAAATGGGGCGAAAGTTCTTAAAATCGCCAAACTAATGGGGCGAACGTGTAAAAATCTCAAAAGCAATGGGGCTAAACATGAAGGAGAAAGGGGTCCAGAAAAAAATCCCTCAAGTGGAAATCTCCCCTTAATGCCACACAATAACTCTCCCAACCTTGAAATGTACGGATAACAAATTGTGAAAACCACCAACCTGTGTATCGGAATCTATTGCAGTTTTGGACTCTGTTGCAAGGCGCTCTTTCCAGGCTCTCTTGCTTGCTTGCTCTCTCTCTCTCTCTCTCTCTCTCTCTCTCTCTCTTTCGCTCTCTCTCTCTCAAGATCCGATTACGCATTTCTTTTCGGTTGTCTGGTTAGTATTAGACGATTATTTTCAGATTAGGAAGGGTATATGGAAGTCAGAGGGTTAATTGAGATAGTCTTTACCCTTTAAATTCCCCAAAAACCTTCCTAAGCTGCATAATATCGTCTAATGATAGCCAGAATAAACTGTCAAAACGCGTCATAATCTTCAAAGGGTTAAGGGGGGTCACCGTTTTTTGTTTTTCTCTCTTTTTCTCTCTTTCTCTGGCTTGTATCCATTCGGCCCCATTCAGCCAACTGTTTTAAGACGTTTATCCCCATCCAGGTGTCAATTTCTTCCTGGCGAGCGATAGCGAGCCAGCATTGTATGGAGAAATCCGGCTTCGCCGGAGAAATTTTTCTATCGAAAAATGAACAAATTTAGCTTCCTGGCAAAACAAAAATAAATATATGCTGGCTCGCTATCGCTTGCCAGGAAAATATTGACACCTGAATGGGGATAAACGTCTTAAAACAGTAGGCTGAATGGGGCCAAATGGATACAAGCCAAAGAGAGAGGGAGAGAAAGAGAAAAAAAAGCGAGGTGGGCTCCCTCAAGTATCTGAAGACAACACAAGATATAAATTATTTTTCCAAACACAGCACAAGAAATACATAATTTTCACACACAACAAAATAAATATATTGCACATTCATAAGACAAATATTACTGCAAACATTTACGGTACACACAATCCATGAAATACAATATCTACACAATGCTCCTATACCCATTCTGTGCCTATAATCCGCCATCTGCAATTAATGGTGTTAATATTATATTTGAGAATACTGCAGACCCAGTGGTTGCAATATTATCCCCTTGAGGGTTATTTGCTCAGTACTCGCTGTATATTGAACATTAACCTTCCATCTTTTGAACCAGAGTTACATGTGCAGCGCTACCGGCGGTGTATTGCTATCCAAGTCTAGGCTAACCGTTAACATATACCCAGTATATATATATATATATATATATATATATATATATATATATATATACTGTATATCATGAATAATTAGAGGTAGAATTCTTGTGGTATATACATAGTCGACAACCCCGACACAGACAGAGGGCTGGTACTACAAAACCAAACCGATAACCTCATCATCCTTAACGACATCCATCAACATACCCATATTCCTCACCAAGCCCTCTATAACCCATCATCTCCAGACATCACCTTTTGCTCCCCAGAACTCGCCCCCACAACATCCTGGAGGGTGGTCAGAACCTTAGGCTCTGACCACCTCCCGATCATTATCACCAACAAAACCAGACTCACCCCAGCTAGCCACAAACACACATACACCAACTATAAAAGAGCTAACTGGGAAGCATTCACAAATGAGACAGAACAACACTTCACAACTCTAAACAGTACACCCATCACTAACATCAACAATGCTGTACACATACTCAATAAAACTATCCAAAACGCTGACAAGAAACACATTCCAAGAAGTAACAGAAAAAGACACAACCCCAACTTCACACCAGAAATTCAAAACCTCATCAGACAACGCGACATACTGAAACACTCCCCAGCACCCCACACACAAGACATCACACAACAAATTCAAGCACTCAACACCCAAACTAACAACAAAATACAAGAACAACAAAAACTAAATTGGAATAACTTCCTACAAACAATTGATCACAAAACAAACCCCAAAAAACTCTACAAAACACTAAACAGCATCACACTTTCCAACAGCAACACAACACAATCACATGCTGCAATCACAACAACAGACTCTACTCCTTCATGTAAACAACAAGCAAACACTCTCATCAATCACTTCTCACATGTCAGCCACCTAAAACCTCACAAAGACGACCGACGTGTCATCCGACGTAAGAGGCAATTCCCCACAGATCCTGAGTATACACCCTTCACCAATCACCAGACAAAGCATATCATCAACAATCTCAAGCACTCACCCGCCTGTGGCCTAGACAACATAAGCAACATACACCTCAGACACCTGGGACCACAAGGCATACAAGCACTCACTAACATATCAAACAACAGCTATTCACACAACACAATACCAGACATTTGGAAGCATGGTATCATCATCACATTCCCCAAACCCAACAAAGACCCCACGCCACCCTCCTCGCACCGCCCCATCACACTCATTTGCTCCCCCTCCAAAGTCATGGAATGCCTAGTATTACAACTAATTACACCTGACCTACCCCTAGCTCCAACACAACATGGCTTTAGGCCACTGCACTCCACGAACACTCTTCTCACAGACCTTACACAAAGAGCTTTCGACGGCATCAACTCAGCTAGACCACCACACAGATCACTATTAGCCACACTTGACATTAGTAAAGCCTTCGATGCCATCCCCCGCCACAACCTAACAAACAAAATGTACAACACAAACATGCACACCAACACAAAAATGTGGCTGGCCAACTTCCTAGCAGGCAGATGTGCACACGTATCTTTTGCCGGTCAGTCATCTAAAATCAGAAACTTTCCAAACGGAGTCCCACAAGGATCCGTCCTATCGCCCGCACTCTTCAATCTGTACATGCACGATATAACTACACCCAATACGCCCCAAATAAACTTAGCCTCCTATGCAGATGACATACCACTCACATGCACACACCATGACCCAAAAAGAGCAACAGATCTACTTCAACCCTATCTCAACACACTACATGGGTGGTGCACTACAAACAGACTTAATCTAGCCCCAGCCAAATCCACCGCAACCCTGCTCACAAGTTGGACAGGAGAACACGAATACATCCCTCTACTCACCATAAACAACACACCTCTAACACATACACACACACCCAAAATCCTAGGAGTAACATATGATACTCATATGACATTCAAACAGCACACCACAAACATTAAAAAGAAACTGACACCCAGACTTAACGCCCTCAGGTCACTTGCTCACACAAAATTTGGACACAACAAAGAAACTACCACCACAGTATATAACAATACATAAGATCAGTGATGGAATACGCAAGCCCAGCCTGGGCTTCTAACCTAGCTGAAACACATCATAAGACCTTACAGACTATTCAAAACAAAGCCCTGAAGATCATTACAGGCTGCACAGCTACTGCACCCACAGATCACCTACATCAAGAAACCAAAATCCTCAAAGTCAAAGACCATCTGGACATGAGAGGTACTCAATTCCTGGCAGCAGCCTCCACGAACCAAGACCACCCACTAAACTACATGGCAAAACACCCACAGACACCAAGAAATATCAAAACAACACCCAGCACACGGTATCACACACAATTATTGTCCTCTCTCCCTCCCTGCCAACCCCGAACCAACTTCCAGAAGCACATCCATACTCATATCTCTCACCGATCCATCCACTCACTCACAGACAACACGCAGCTGCATGCACGACCTCCCGAAATCCATCCTTCCGAATCCTCCCTTCCTCGCGAGGACAGAGTCCACCTGGCCAGGCTGAGATGCGGACACCATCCAGCTCTCCTGAGCTATCAGAAGAGACTGGATGACTCCGTTGTCGACGCCTGCCAGGGATGTAACACAGCACCCCATACCATTAAACACATCATAGAAGACTGCATTTCCCACAACCACTTACGCCAACAACACAATCCACACTCAATGAGAGCTCTGTGGAAAAGCCCGATCGTGGCCATGGCCTTTCTCAGGGACTCGGGGCTGTTCGACCAGGCAGCTTAGGGAACAACAACAACAACTACTGATTTATAACCATGGTTATGTTCTGGGTGTGGTGTCCCGAGTTTGAATTCCGGGAGGACCATATGTTTTCATTAGTTTATTCCAGCGCATTGGGGTTTGTAATTGGTGATTAATGTTAAGAACGGGGTGTTACTTAACAAGGCAGAATAATCTTTCCCTACCCACCTTTCCCACCGGCCACAAGACCATCATATACTAAGAGGTAAGCAAGAGAAAGAACCAGTAGAGCAAATGCAGAAGCCATTGGGTAAGTTATAATAATGGATGAAGATGCAAATGTACTGCTAAATTAAGAGCTTGAAATTACCCACCACATCGTGTAGCCTAAGTAAGTAAGTGTGTGTGTGTGTGTGTGTGTGTGTGTGTGTGTGTGTGTGTGTGTGTGTGTGTGTGTGTGTGTGTGTGTGTGTGTGTGTGTGTTTGTGTGTGTGTGTGTGTGTGTGTGTGTGTGTGTGTCTGTGGTGTGTGTGTGTGTGTGGACGAGCGATTGTAGGTTTATTGGTACAAATCTCTGGATATGTGTAGGTTTACAGGTACATGAGGTTTGGGGCGACAGTTAATCGGTACACACCTCTTTAAAATACGTTGAAATGGAGTGTTTTCGGTTAGGTTAGGTAAGTTAGGTTAGGTTAGGTTAGGTTAGGTTAGGTTAGGTTAGTGTAATTTAGGTTTAAAAATCGAAAAATTTACTAGTAAGCATGCACCAAATTGATATGTACCGATAAACACACAATCGCTCGGGTGTGTGTGTGTGTGTGTGTGTGCGTGCGTGTGTCCTTGCCTGATAGTGTGAATGTGATCGTGTAAAAGTAAAAGAGGGAATGAGTGAGGAAATTGAAGAGGTCATAAGAAGAAGGTAAGAGAAAGAGATGAAGAGGATATAATTCTAGGGACAACACAGGGAGAGGAGAAGGAAGGAAGTGAGAGGGAAATGGAGGTAGGGGAGATGAGGCAGTGATCGGTAGAGATACACTATATTGGTGCAGGGACACCCACCCACCCACCCCCACACACACACACACACGTACACACATACACACACATCGTATTGGCTGTTGAATCTACTGGTTGTTAGATTACGTCCGGAGGTAGAATTAGAAAATAGAAAAAACAAAACACAGAAAAGAAAATAATCTGGAAGTATAGGGTGGTAGATTGCGAGAGAAAAAAACATTTAAAGCGAGCAATAGCGATCCTGTAATTGTAGAAGGAACCTGCCGTCGGCCTGGAAATTTTTCTACCGAAAAATGTACAAATTTATCTTGAAAGGGTGTCTAGGGGGTGTTGTTTTAAGCTCGATGGAACCCCAAAATATATTTCCTGAATAAATATATAGCCCCCAAAACAAGCACTACCCCCTTAACCCTTTATTGGCGCGCGCAACTTATGTCGTGTGAAAGAAATTTGGACTAAGTGGCGGTTCACAACTTATGTCGTGTGCCATTTTCAGCACGTAATGTTGCAGAGAGAGAGAGCTGAGCGGTGTGAGGAGCGTAGTAAGGCTATGACCGTCGCACACCACCACGGTGGGCCAACTGAAGTGAAAACCACCCTCCCTTCCCCCTCACACTCGCTACACAGGGAATTATGTAGGGAAAGTACCTAATTACATGGTTTTTGCACTCGTGTTGCGCGATCGTTGCAAGAAAACTAACGGTCGTACAAGGATGGTTGGGGTGTCATTGGAAAGCTCTGTTTATGCGCTTTCAGGGATAGATACTTGTTTTACGCTCTGGGTCTTATTTAGGCATGAAAATGATCACGTAAACAACCCTATTTAGGGTAAAAACACCCCGCTGGGCGGTACATATAAATTACCGCCTAGGCCGCTCGTTAGGTGTTAATAATAACCGGCTATATTAGGTCCCTCAAACGGCATATAAAGTCCCACCATCAACTTGAAGACTGATTGCCAAAGTTTGTACATTTACGAGAGCATTTCCTGGCTTTTCTGAGATGCAAAATGAAGTGAAAGTCCTTAAAAATATCACTTATTAAGGGGGTCACGGGCTTCGGCCGTGACATTTTTCTATCGAAAAATTTACAAATAAATCTTGTAGGAGGATCTAATGGATGTGTTTTTTAAAGTTTGATGGAGGTCTACGGAGCAAACTAGTAAAATAAATGAATATATAAATTAATATACCCCCCAAAATAACCACTGTCCCCTTAACCTACACACCAGACGATTTAAATAAGAACACCTTTCCTGTGCATCGGCAAGCTACTGCGCTGCTCTCATTCTGTTTCAATACTTCATAACACTAATTATTAACCCCTTCGTACCGACGACGTATGTGTGTGTGTGTGAGTGATAGAGAGTGTGTGTGTGAGAGTGTGTGCTTGAGAGATAGAGAGAGTATGTGTGTGTGCGTGCGTACACATTGAATATACTTGCGTGTATGTTTGCCAGACATATTCCAATCTTCTATGGGTCTTAACCCTTTCGCTGCGGGTGACGTTCTGGTATGTTTTGGCAAGTTACAGCAATTTCCAGGCTTTAAAAGCCTGTAAAAAACGTAAGAATTGAGTGACAGTGGGCGGGAGCGTGAGGGGCCCACCTCCGACCCTCAGAGCACTGAGCGGCTCACTGAGCTAGGCTGTGTCTCGCGCGTGTCTCTCTCTGTCTCTCTCATAAGTGCAGCCAAGCGAGCGAGTGTTACCTAATAGCGGGGTTCCCGCGTTTCACTGGGATCACTGCGGGTGAACCAGACCACGTATACGGTCCGTTCTGGTGTCATTTTGAAGCTATTTTCGCCTAGTTTTCGGCAGAATACACTTCATTTAATGCAGATGCTTGATTTATCATTCAGGAGTGCCTGAATATGCCCTAAATAGCCCAAACAAGGCTGCAGCCTAAGGGTTAAGGGAGCCCACCTCGCTTTTGTTCTCTTTCTCATATTCTGGCGATAATTAGACGATTACGATTTTCTACAGCTTAGGAAGGCCGTCTACTGATCAAAAGGCTACAGACTATACCAATCGTTTTAGCTACCTTATATCCTTCCTAACTTCATAAAATTGTCTAAATGTAGCTGAAATCAAATACAAAAAACGTCGCCGGTACAAAAGGGGTTAACTGTAGCTAATTTGACTGTTAACATTAGGAAGATGTTTTATTTTTTCTGGACCCCCATTTCCTTGATGTTTAGCCCAATTAGTTTTGAGATTTTAAGACGTTCGCACCATAAAGTTTGGCGATTATAAAACCTTTTGTGCCATTTTGGTGTCGATTTTTTCCTGGCGAGCAATAGCGAGGAACCGGCCATTTTTCTACCGAAAATTGTACAAATTTATCTTGATGGGGGGTCTTGGGGGTATGTTTTTAAGCTTGATGGAGATTTTGGAAGGAAACCTAAGAAAATAATAAATAAATTAAATAATTAATTAACAAATAAATACATATCTCCCTTAAGGGGGGATGTTTTTTTTTGTTTTCTTTTCTATTTGTTCATATATATATTGTTTAGTTTCCTCGCTAGACCTCCATCAAACTTTAAAAAATACCCCTGAGATCTCCCTTCGATATAAATTTGTACATTGTTAGGTTAGGCCTACTCCTAAAATTACAGGCTCGCTATCGTTCTCAAGGAAAATATCGACACCTAAATGGTACAAAATGTCCTAATACTGTATTGACAAAGAAAGGGGGTGAAAAGTCTTAAATCGACAAACTAATGGGTCGAACTTCTTAAAATCTGAACATTAATGAGGTTAAACATGAGGGAGAAGCGAGTCCAGAAAAAGCAGCCATCCCCTCTTAAATCACTGAACACGTCCCGAGGGTTGGTTCCTTCTCTCCAATTCTTACATGGGAGAGCCAATTTAAATGTTCTGTCTCACTATAGTCCGCTCATTCTAGGTTGGGCAGAACTCGTAACCTCTAACCTCTGTAACTCAAAATGGGCTAGAGCAAATGAGCTGTAAATTTCCACACATATTTCTTAGTCAAGTCTTCCTATTTGGTAGCAAAATTAGCTCGATTACTCTAGTCCTTTTAGAATTACAGAGGTTAGATTCTACGATTTCTGCCCAAGCTATAATGAAGAGACTATATCAGACATTCTCTCAGATGCTGCACTCCCTTGCCGACCTTCATCTTTGACCGGACGCCACCACTGACCTGACTCAAACATTGACTCGACTCGCACGTTAATCCGAGACAGCCATTGACCAGACTCAGACATTGACCTTACTCGACATTGACCTGATAGGGACTATACTCTGACATTGACCTTACTCGACAATGACCTGATAGGAACTAAACTCTGATATTGACGTGACTGACACAATTACCTAAATAAATATCTAACTTTCAATACATTTCACATTGTGTACTTACTCTAGTTGTACTTACTCTAGTTGTATTGCGGGAGTGAGCATGCTCGTTATTTCCCGCCTCCTATATGTGTAGGTGTTATATGTATCGTTGGAATGGCTGTGGATGTGTGTGTAGTCTGTATTTTTAGCCAATTGGCGACATCGGAAACGAAGGCTTAGGGTGGATCTGATGGTACCATTCTCACTATAGACGGTACCGTCTCGCCCGAAGGCTTAGGTAGCCATCAGCTTAGGTGAACCATAATTATGATACCCATCTCGCCTTGTACCATTTTTGCCAACCCCAGATGGGACGTCACAACGTCGTCCACTTATTCCAGGTACCTATTTACAGCTAGGTGAACTGAGGCTAACACATGAAAGAAGACAAGCCCAATTTGTCTCCGCCCGGCCGGGGATTGAACCCCCGACCCCTCGTGTGTGAGACGAGAGCTCTACCTACTAGGCTACGGGCTGTGTGTGTGTGTGTGTGTGTGTGTGTGTGTGTTTCTGTGTGTGTGTGTGTGTATGGTGTGTGTGTGTGTATATGGTGTGTGTCTGGTGTGTGTGTGTGTGTGGGTTTCTGTGTGTGTGTGTGCGCGCGTGTGTATGGTGTGGTGTGTGTGTTTCTGTGTGTATGTGGTGTGTGTGTGGTTTCTGGTGTGTGTGTGTGTGTGTGTGTGTGTGTGTGTGTGGTGTGGTGTGGTGTGTGTGTGTGTGTGTCAGTACGCAAGGTTTTTGACTGTGTGTGCCAGTGTAAGTCATCGGCCTGGCTGGAATAGACAAGGAGGCAAAATAAGAGCAATAAGTCTGTTAGTGGCGGATTTGCAATAGCGTTTTTTCTCGTAAATATAATCCGCAACTCTGATCAAGTATCTTCTGAAATATAGTTGTTTATTTGGTGACAATTATAATAGCTAGGGCAAGACTTCGAACCTATGCCAAGCAGGAGCTCTGTCCACTCTACCACACTCGAGGTGGACAGACCTCCTGCCTGCATAGGTTCGAAATCTTTCCCTAGCTGTAGTATATTCTATCATCAAATAAACAACTTGTCATGCTTAAGGGAGTCAGATTTCGACTGAATACTGCTTGTCCCACACACGAGTTAAGGTTGAGGAGAAACAGAAGTAGAAGTACAGGAATGCTCCTCTTAACTTCCAATGTGGTATAGACAGTAGACAGAGCTCCTGCCTGCATGGGTTCGAAGTCTTGCCCAAGCTAATATAATCTGATATATACTCTAGTAAGTCTTCCATCACTTATACTCTAGTAAGTCTTCCATCACTTATACTCTAGTAAGTCTTCCATCACTTATACTCTAGTAAGTCTTCCATCACTTATACTCTAGTAAGTCTTCCATCACTTATACTCTAGTAAGTCTTCCATCACTTATACTCTAGTAAGTCTTCCATCACTTATACTCTAGTAAGTCTTCCATCACTTATATTCCTGTAAATTGTAGGCCTAATATAATCTGATATATACTCTAGTAAGTCTTCCATCACTTATACTCTAGTAAGTCTTCCATAGTAAGTCTTCCATCACTTATACTCTAGTAAGTCTTCCATCACTTATACTGTAGTAAGTCTTCCATCACTTATACTCTAGTAAGTCTCCATCACTTATACTCTAGTAAGTCTTCCATCACTTATACTCTAGTAAGTCTTCCATCACTTATACTCTAGTAAGTCTTCCATCACTTATACTCTAGTAAGTCTTCCATCACTTATACTCTAGTAAGTCTTCCATCACTTATACTCTAGTAAGTCTTCCATCACTTATACTCTAGTAAGTCTTCCATCACTTATTCTCTAGTAAGTCTTCCATCACTTATACTCTAGTAAGTCTTCCATCACTTATACTCTAGTAAGTCTTCCATCACTTATACTCTAGTAAGTCTTCCATCACTTTAACTCTAGTAAGTCTTCCATCACTTATACTCTAGTAAGTCTTCCATCACTTATACTCTAGTAAGTCTTCCATCACTTATACTCTAGTAAGTCTTCCATCACTTATATTCCTGTAACTTGTAGGCCTAATCGTCAATATACAGTAAGTGCAAAATAATCTAAAAATACTGCCAGAACAAAGTTGTGGATCAAAAAGCAGCCGGAAGAAAGACTTATATAATACGCCTTACCTCTGCCCTCTTCAACTAATACCCACAGTGAACATGTATTCAATGTTATTCTTCTGAACCCCCTTCTCCATCATGTTTAGCCCCATTAGTTTTGATATTTTAACGCCTAAATGGCACGCAAGGTTTTAAAATTGACAGGAATGGGGGGGGGGGGGTTTAGGTCTTCAAATCGCCAAACTAATGGGGCGAACGTCTTAACTTCTCAAAACTATTGGAGTTAAACATGAAGGAACAAGGGGTCCAGAACAAAACCTTAAGTGAAAATCTCCCCATTTTCTGGTCGATTTTTGTAATTCATTAAATATTTGTTTTTAGTTTCCTCCCTAGACCTTCATCAAACTTAAAACAACCCAAGGATCCTCCGTCAAGATGTTTTTGTACATTTTTCGTTAGAAAATGTCCGGGCTGATGGCTGGTTCCTCCTAGATTGTCCCGGCTGATGGCTGGTTCCTCCTAGATTATAATGTCCCGGCTGATGGCTGGTTCCTCCTAGATTATAATGTCCCGGCTGATGGCTGGTTCCTCCTAGATTATAATGTCCCGGCTGATGGCTGGTTCCTCCTAGATTATAGGCTCGCTATCGCTCGCCAGGGAAAAAATCGACACCTAAATGACACGCAAAGTCTTAATATTAACAAAGAAAACGGGCGAAAGGTCAAACTAATGAGCCATACGTCTTAAAATCTGAAAACTAATTGGGGCTAAACATGAGGAAGAAGGGGGACCAGAAATCCGGCCCATCCCCCCTTAATAGGAGGTATTCAGTTTGTTCCCTAGACCTCCATCAAACTTAAAATTACACCCCCTTTGACCCCTTTCAAGATAAATTTGTTCATTTTTCGGTAGAAAAATGTCCAGGCCGACGGCCTGTTCCTCTTAAATTACAGGCTCGCTATCGCTCGCCAGGAAAAGATTGACACCTATATGGCACGAAAGGTCTTAGCATTGACATAAATGGGGCGAAAGTTCTTAAAATCGCCAAACTAATGGGGCGAACGTGTAAAAATCTCAAAAGCAATGGGGCTAAACATGAAGGAGAAAGGGGTCCAGAAAAAAATCCCTCAAGTGGAATCTCCCCTTAATGCCACACAATAACTCCCAACCTTGAAATGTACGGATAACAAATTGTGAAAACCACCAACCTGTGTATCGGGAATCTATTGCAGTGCTCTGACTCTGTTGCAAGGCGCTCTTTCCAGGCTCTCGTGCTTACTCTCTCTCTCTCTCTCTCTCTCGCTCTCTCTCTCTCAAGATCCGATTACGCATTTCTTTTCGGTTGTCTGGTTAGTATTAGACGATTATTTTCAGATTAGGAAGGGTATATGGAAGTCAGAGGGTTAATTGAGATAGTCTTTACCCTTTAAATTCCCCAAAAACCTTCCTAAGCTGCATAAGATCGTCTAATGATAGCCAGAATAAACTGTCAAAACGCGTCATAATCTTCAAAGGGTTAAGGGGGGTCACCGTTTTTTGTTTTTCTCTCTTTTTCTCTCTTTCTCTGGCTTGTATCCATTCGGCCCCATTCAGCCAACTGTTTTAAGACGTTTATCCCCATCCAGGTGTCAATTTCTTCCTGGCGAGCGATAGCGAGCCAGCATTGTATGGAGAAATCCGGCTTCGCCGGAGAAATTTTTCTATCGAAAAATGAACAAATTTAGCTTCCTGGCAAAACAAAAATAAATATATGCTGGCTCGCTATCGCTTGCCAGGAAAATATTGACACCTGAATGGGGATAAACGTCTTAAAACAGTAGGCTGAATGGGGCCAAATGGATACAAGCCAAAGAGAGAGGGAGAGAAAGAGAAAAAAAGGGAGGTGGGCTCCCTCAAGTATCTGAAGACAACACAAGATATAAATTATTTTTCCAAACACAGCACAAGAAATACATAATTTTCACACACAACAAAATAAATATATTGCACATTCATAAGACAAATATTACTGCAAACATTTACGGTACACACAATCCATGAAATACAATATCTACACAATGCTCCTATACCCATTCTGTGCCTATAATCCGCCATCTGCAATTCATGGTGTTAATATTATATTTGAGAATACTGCAGACCCAGTGGTTGCAATATTATCCCCTTGAGGGTTATTTGCTCAGTACTCGCTGTATATTGAACATTAACCTTCCATCTTTTGAACCAGAGTTACATGTGCAGCGCTACCGGCGGTGTATTGATATCCAAGTCTAGGCTAACCGTTAACATATACCCAGTATATATATATATATATATATATATATATATATATACTGTATATCATGAATAATTAGAGGTAGAATTCTTGTGGTATATACATAGTCGACAACCCCGACACAGACAGAGGGCTGGTACTACAAAACCAAACCGATAACCTCATCATCCTTAACGACATCCATCAACATACCCATATTCCTCACCAAGCCCTCTATAACCCATCATCTCCAGACATCACCTTTTGCTCCCCAGAACTCGCCCCCACAACATCCTGGAGGGTTGTCAGAACCTTAGGCTCTGACCACCTCCCGATCATTATCACCAACAAAACCAGACTCACCCCAGCTAGCCACAAACACACATACACCAACTATAAAAGAGCTAACTGGGAAGCATTCACAAATGAGACAGAACAACACTTCACAACTCTAAACAGTACACCCATCACTAACATCAACAATGCTGTACACATACTCAATAAAACTATCCAAAACGCTGACAAGAAACACATTCCAAGAGGTAACAGAAAAAGACACAACCCCAACTTCACACCAGAAATTCAAAACCTCATCAGACAACGCGACATACTGAAACACTCCCCAGCACCCCACACACAAGACATCACACAACAAATTCAAGCACTCAACACCCAAACTAACAACAAAATACAAGAACAACAAAAACTAAATTGGAATAACTTCCTACAAACAATTGATCACAAAACAAACCCCAAAAAACTCTACAAAACACTAAACAGCATCACACTTTCCAACAGCAACACAACACAATCACATGCTGCAATCACAACAACAGACTCTACTCCTTCATGTAAACAACAAGCAAACACTCTCATCAATCACTTCTCACATGTCAGCCACCTAAAACCTCACAAAGACGACCGACGTGTCATCCGACGTAAGAGACAATTCCCCACAGATCCTGAGTATACACCCTTCACTAATCACCAGACAAAGCATATCATCAACAATCTCAAGCACTCACCCGCCTGTGGCCTAGACAACATAAGCAACATACACCTCAGACACCTGGGACCACAAGGCATACAAGCACTCACTAACATATCAAACAACAGCTATTCACACAACACAATACCAGACATTTGGAAGCATGGTATCATCATCACATTCCCCAAACCCAACAAAGACCCCACGCCACCCTCCTCGCACCGCCCCATCACACTCATTTGCTCCCCCTCCAAAGTCATGGAATGCCTAGTATTACAACTAATTACACCTGACCTACCCCTCGCTCCAACACAACATGGCTTTAGGCCACTGCACTCCACAAACACTCTTCTCACAGACCTTACACAAAGAGCTTTCGACGGCATCAACTCAGCTAGACCACCACACAGATGACTATTAGCCACACTTGACATTAGTAAAGCCTTCGATGCCATCCCCCGCCACAACCTAACAAACAAAATCTACAACACAAACATGCACACCAACACAAAAAGGTGGCTGGCCAACTTCCTAGCAGGCAGATGTGCACACGTATCTTTTGCCGGTCAGTCATCTAAAATCAGAAACTTTCCAAACGGAGTCCCACAAGGATCTGTCCTATCGCCCGCACTCTTCAATCTGTACATGCACGATATAACTACACCCAATACGCCCCAAATAAACTTAGCCTCCTATGCAGATGACATAACACTCACATGCACACACCATGACCCAAAAAGAGCAACAGATCTACTTCAACCCTATCTCAACACACTACATGGCTGGTGCACTAAAAACAGACTTAATCTAGCCCCAGCCAAATCCACCGCAACCCTGCTCACAAGTTGGACAGGAGAACACGAATACATCCCTCTACTCACCATAAACAACACACCTCTAACACATACACACACACCCAAAATCCTAGGAGTAACATATGATACTCATATGACATTCAAACAGCACACCACAAACATTAAAAAGAAACTGACACCCAGACTTAACGCCCTCAGGTCACTTGCTCACACAAAATTTGGACACAACAAAGAAACTACCACCACAGTATATAAACAATACATAAGATCAGTGATGGAATACGCAAGCCCAGCCTGGGCTTCTAACCTAGCTGAAACACATCATAAGACCTTACAGACTATTCAAAACAAAGCCCTGAAGATCATTACAGGCTGCACAGCTACTGCACCCACAGATCACCTACATCAAGAAACCAAAATCCTCAAAGTCAAAGACCATCTGGACATGAGAGGCACTCAATTCCTGGCAGCAGCCTCCACGAACCAAGACCACCCACTAAACTACATGGCAAAACACCCACAGACACCAAGAAATATCAAAACAACACCCAGCATACGGTATCACACACAATTATTGTCCTCTCTCCCTCCCCGCCAACCCCGAACCAACTTCCAGAAGCACATCCATACTCATATCTCTCACCGATCCATCCACTCACTTACAGACAACACGCAGCTGCATGCACGACCTCCCGAAATCCATCCTTCCGAATCCTCCCTTCCTCGCGAGGACAGAGTCCACCTGGCCAGGCTGAGATGCGGACACCATCCAGCTCTCCTGAGCTATCAGAAGAGACTGGATGACTCCGTTGTCGACGCCTGCCCGGGATGTAACACAGCACCCCATACCATTAAACACATCATAGAAGACTGCATTTCACACAACCACTTACGCCAACAACACAATCCACACTCAATGAGAGCTCTGTGGAAAAGCCCGATCGTGGCCATGGCCTTTCTCAGGGACTCGGGGCTGTTCGGCCAGGCAGCTTAGGGAACAACAACAACAACAACAACTACTGATTTATAACCATGGTTATGTTCTGGGTGTGGTGTCCCGAGTTTGAATTCCGGGAGGACCATATGTTTTCATTAGTTTATTCCAGTGCATTGGGGTTTGTAATTGGTGATTAATGTTAAGAACGGGGTGTTACTTAACAAGGCAGAATAATCTTTCCCTACCCACCTTCCCACCGGCCACAAGACCATCATATAATAAGAGGTAAGCAAGAGAAAGAACCAGTAGAGCAAATGCAGAAGCCATTGGGTAAGTTATAATAATGGATGAAGATGCAAATGTACTGCTAAATTAAGAGCTTGAAATTACCCACCACATCGTGTAGCCTAAGTAAGTAAGTAAGTAAGTAAGTAAGTAAGTAAGTAAGTAAGTAAGTAAGTAAGTAAGTAAGTAAGTAAGTAAGTAAGTAAGTAAGTAAGTAAGTAAGTAAGTAAGTAAGTAAGTAAGTAAGTGTGTGTGTGTGTGTGTGTGTGTGTGTGTGTGTGTGTGTGTGTGTGTGTGTGTGTGTGTGTGTGTGTGTGTGTGTGTGTGTGTGTGTTCAACACACATCGTGTTGGCTGTTGAATCTACTGGTTGTTAGATTACGTCCGCAGGTAGAATTAGAAAATAGAAAAAACAAAACACAGAAAAGAAAATAATCTGGAAGTATAGGGTGGTAGATTGCGAGAAAAAAAAACATTTAAAGCAAGCAATAGCGATCCTGTAATTGTAGAAGGAACCTGCCGTCGGCCTGGAAATTTTTCTACCGAAAAATGTACAAATTTATCTTGAAAGGGTGTCTAGGGGGTGTTGTTTTAAGCTCGATGGAACCCCAAAATATATTTCCTGAATAAATATATAGCCCCCAAAACAAGCACTACCCCCTTAACCCTTTATTGGCGCGCGCAACTTATGTCGTGTGAAAGAAATTTGGACTAAGTGGCGGTTCACAACTTATGTCGTGTACCATTTTCAGCACGTAATGTTGCAGAGAGAGAGAGCTGAGCGGTGTGAGGAGCGTAGTATGGCTATGACCGTCGCACACCACCGCGGTGGGCCAACTGAAGTGAAAACCACCCTCCCTTCCCCCTCACACTCGCTACACAGGGAATTATGTAGGGAAAGTACCTAATTACATGGTTTTTGTACTCGTGTTGCGCGATCGTTGCAAGAAAACTAACGGTCGTACAAGGATGGTTGGGGTGTCATTGGAAAGCTCTGTTTATGCGCTTTCAGGGATAGATACTTGTTTTACTCTCTGGGTCTTATTTAGTCATGAAAATGATCACGTAAACAACCCTATTTAGGGTAAAAACACCCCGCTGGGCGGTACATATAAATTACTGCCTAGGCCGCTCGTTAGGTGTTAATAATAACCGGCTATATTAGGTCCCTCAAACGGCATATAAAGTCCCACCATCAACTTGAAGACTGATTGCCAAAGTTTGTACATTTACGAGAGCATTTCCTGGCTTTTCTGAGATGCAAAATGAAGTGAAAGTCCTTAAAAATATCACTTATTAAGGGGGTCACGGCCTTCGGCCGTGACATTTTTCTATCGAAAAATTTACAAATAAATCTTGTAGGAGGATCTAATGGATGTGTTTTTTAAAGTTTGATGGAGGTCTACGGAGGAAACTAGTAAAATAAATGAATATATAAATAAATATACCCCCCAAAATAACCACTGTACCCTTAACCTACACACCAGACGGTTTAAATAAGAACACCTTTCCTGTGCATCGGCAAGCTACTGCGCTGCTCTCATTCTGTTTCAATGCTTCATAACACTAATTATTAACCCCTTCGTACCGACGACGTATGTGTGTGTGTGTGAGTGATAGAGAGTGTGTGTGTGAGAGTGAGTGCTTGAGAGAGAGAGAGTATGTGTGTGTGCGTGCGTACACATTGCATATATTTGCGTGTGTGTTTGCCAGACATATTCCAATCTTCTATGGGTCTTAACCCTTTCGCTGAGGGTGACGTTCTGGAATGTTTTGGCAAGTTACAGCAATTTCCAGGCTTTAAAAGCCTGTAAAAAACGTAAAAATTGAGTGACAGTGGGCGGGAGCGTGAGGGGCCCACCTCCGACCCTCAGAGCACTGAGCGGCTCACTGAGCGGCTCACTGAGCTAGGCTGTGTCTCGCGCGTGTCTCTCTCTGTCTCTCTCATAAGTGCAGCCAAGCGAGCGAGTGTTACCTAATAGCGGGGTTCCCGCGTTTCACTGGGATCACTGCGGGTGAACCAGACCACGTATACGGTCCGTTCTGGTGTCATTTTGAAGCTATTTTCGCCTAGTTTTCGGCAGAATACACTTCATTTAATGCAGATGCTTGATTTATCATTCAGGAGTGCCTGAATATGCCCTAAATAGCCCAAACAAGGCTGCAGCCTAAGGGTTAAGGGAGCCCACCTCGCTTTTGTTCTCTTTCTCATATTCTGGCGATAATTAGACGATTACGATTTTCTACAGCTTAGGAAGGCCGTCTACTGATCAAAAGGCTACAGACTATACCAATCGTTTTAGCTACCTTATATCCTTCCTAACTTCATAAAATTGTCTAAATGTAGCTGAAATCAAATACAAAAGACGTCGCCGGTACAAAAGGGGTTAACTGTAGCTAATTTGACTGTTAACATTAGGAAGATGTTTTATTTTTTCTGGACCCCCATTTCCTTGATGTTTAGCCCCATTAGTTTTGAGATTTTAAGACGTTCGCACCATAAAGTTTGGCGATTATAAAACCTTTTGTGCCATTTTGGTGTCGATTTTTTCCTGGCGAGCAATAGCGAGGAACCGGCCATTTTTCTACCGAAAATTGTACAAATTTATCTCGATGGGGGGTCTTGGGGGTATGTTTTTAAGCTTGATGGAGATTTTGGAAGGAAACCTAAGAAAATAATAAATAAATTAAATAATTAATTAACAAATAAATACACATCTCCCTTAAGGGGGGATGTTTTTTTTTGTTTTCTTTTCTATTTGTTCATATATATATTGTTTAGTTTCCTCGCTAGACCTCCATCAAACTTTAAAAAATACCCCTGAGATCTCCCTTCGAGATAAATTTGTACATTGTTAGGTTAGGCCTACTCCTAAAATTACAGGCTCGCTATCGTTCGCAAGGAAAATATCGACACCTAAATGGTACAAAATGTCCTAATACTGTATTGACAAAGAAATGGGGTGAAAAGTCTTAAATCGACAAACTAATGGGTCGAACTTCTTAAAATCTGAACACTAATGAGGTTAAACATGAGGGAGAAGCGAGTCCAGAAAAAGCAGCCATCCCCTCTTAAATCACTGAACACGTCCCGAGGGTTGGTTCCTTCTCTCCAATCCTTACATGGGAGAGCCAATTTAAATGTTCTGTCTCACTATAGTCCGCTCATTCTAGGTTGGGCAGAACTCGTAACCTCTAACCTCTGTAACTCAAAATGGGCTAGAGCAAATGAGCTGTAAATTTCCACATATTTCCTAGTCAAGTCTTCCTATTTGGTAGCAAAATTAGCTCGATTACTCTAGTCCTTTTAGAGTTACAGAGGTTAGATTCTACAATTTCTGCCCAAGCTATAATGAAGAGACTATATCAGACATTCTCTCAGATGCTGCACTCCCTTGCCGACCTTCATCTTTGACCGGACGCCACCACTGACCTGACTCAGACATTGACTCGACTCGCACGTTAATCCGAGACAGCCATTGACCAGACTCAAACATTGACCTTACTCGACATTGACCTGATAGGGAATATACTCTGACATTGACCTGATAGGAACTAAACTCTGATCTTGACGTGACTGACACAATTACCTAAATAAATATCTAACTTTCAATACATTTCACATTGTGTGTGTTGTGTGTGTGTGTGTGTGTGTGTTTCTCTGTGTGTGTGTGTATGGTGTGTGTGTGTGTCTGGTGTGTGTGTGTGTGTGTGTGTTTCTGTGTGTGTGTGTGCGCGCGTGTGTATGGTGAGTGTGTGTGTGTTTCTGTCTGTATGTGGTGTATGTGGTGTGTGTGTGGTTTCTGGTGTGTGTGTGTGTGTGTGGTGTGGTGTGGTGTGTGTGTGTGTGTGTGTGTGTGTGTGTGTATCAGTACGCAAGGTTTATGACTGTGTGTGCCAGCGTAAGTCATCGGCCTGGCTGGAATAGACAAGGAGGCAAAATAAGAGCAATAAGTCTGTTAGTGGCGGATTTGCAATAGCGTTTTTTCTCGTAAATATAATCCGCAACTCTGATCAAGTATCTTCTGAAATATAGTTGTTTATTTGGTGACAATTATAATAGCTAGGGCAAGACTTCGAACCTATGCCAAGCAGGAGCTCTGTCCACTCTACCACACTCGAGGTGGACAGACCTCCTGCCTGCATAGGTTCGAAATCTTGCCCTAGCTGTAGTATATTCTATCATCAAATAAACAACTTGTCATGCTTAAGGGAGTCAGATTTCGACTGAATACTGCTTGTCCCACACACGAGTTAAGGTTGAGGAGAAACAGGAGTAGAAGTACAGGAATGCTCCTCTTAAAGGGGAGATCTCCACTTGAGGATTTTTTTCTTGACCCCTTTCTCCCTCATGTTTAGCCCCATTGCTTTTGATATTATAAAACGTTTGCCCCATTAGTTTAGCGATTTTAAGAACTTTCACCCCATATTAAGACCTTTCGTGCAATTCAGGTGTCGATTTTATCCTGGCGAGCGATAGCGAGCCTGTAATTTAAGAGGAACCGACTTCGGCCAGGACATTTTTCTACCGAAAAATGTACAAATTTATCTTGAAAGGGACTCAAGGGGGTGTAATTTTAAGTTTGATGGAGGTCTAGGGAAAAAAACTAAATACCTCCCCTTAACCTCCAATGTGGTATAGTAGACAGAGCTCCTGCCTGCATGGGTTCGAAGTCTTGCCCAAGCTAATATAATCTGATATATACTCTAGTAAGTCTTGCCCAAGCTAATATAATCTGATAAAAATATGTGTGTGATAACCCGGGTTCGAATCCCGGTGGATCATATATACTTTAATTAATTTCATTGGGGTGTGGTGGTGATATTAATAAAAATAATATACTCTAGTAAGTCTTGCCCAAGCTAATATAATCTGATATATACTCTAGTAAGTCTTGCCCAAGCTAATATAATCTGATATATACTCTAGTAAGTCTTGCCCAAGCTAATATAATCTGATATATACTCTAGTAAGTCTTGCCCAAGCTAATATAATCTGATATATACTCTAGTAAGTCTTGCCCAAGCTAATATAATCTGATATATACTCTAGTAAGTCTTCCATCACTTATACTCTAGTAAGTCTTCCATCACTTATACTCTAGTAAGTCTTCCATCACTTATACTCTAGTAAGTCTTCCATCACTTATACTCTAGTAAGTCTTCCATCACTTATACTCTAGTAAGTCTTCCATCACTTATACTCTAGTAAGTCTTCCATCACTTATACTCTAGTAAGTCTTCCATCACTTATATTCCTGTAACTTGTAGGCCTAATATAATCTGATATATACTCTAGTAAGTCTTCCATCACTTATACTCTAGTAAGTCTTCCATCACTTATACTCCAGTAAGTCTTCCATCACTTATACTCTAGTAAGTCTTCCATCACTTATACTCTAGTAAGTCTTCCATCACTTATACTCTAGTAAGTCTTCCATCACTTATACTCTAGTAAGTCTTCCATCACTTATACTCTAGTAAGTCTTCCATCACTTATACTCTAGTAAGTCTTCCATCACTTATACTCTAGTAAGTCTTCCATCACTTATACTCTAGTAAGTCTTCCATCACTTATACTCTAGTAAGTCTTCCATCACTTATATTCCTGTAACTTGTAGGCCTAATATAATCTGATATATACTCTAGTAAGTCTTCCATCACTTATACTCTAGTAAGTCTTCCATCACTTATACTCTAGTAAGTCTTCCATCACTTATACTCTAGTAAGTCTTCCATCACTTATATTCCTGTAACTTGTAGGCCTAATATAATCTGATATATACTCTAGTAAGTCTTCCATCACTTATACTCTAGTAAGTCTTCCATCACTTATACTCTAGTAAGTCTTCCATCACTTATACTCTAGTAAGTCTTCCATCACTTATACTCTAGTAAGTCTTCCATCACTTATACTCTAGTAAGTCTTCCATCACTTATACTCTAGTAAGTCTTCCATCACTTATACTCTAGTAAGTCTTCCATCACTTATACTCTAGTAAGTCTTCCATCACTTATATTCCTGTAACTTGTAGGCCTAATATAACTGATATATACTCTAGTAAGTCTTCCATCACTTATACTCTAGTAAGTCTTCCATCACTTATACTCTAGTAAGTCTTCCATCACTTATACTCTAGTAAGTCTTCCATCACTTATACTCTAGTAAGTCTTCCATCACTTATATTCCTGTAACTTGTAGGCCTAATATAATCTGATATATACTCTAGTAAGTCTTCAATCACTTATACTCTAGTAAGTCTTCCATCACTTATACTCTAGTAAGTTTCCATCACTTATACTCTAGTAAGTCTTCCATCACTTATATTCCTGTAACTTGTAGGCCTAATATAATCTGATATACTCTAGTAAGTCTTCCATCACTTATACTCTAGTAAGTCTTCCATCACTTATACTCTAGTAAGTCTTCCATCACTTATACTCTAGTAAGTCTTCCATCACTTATACTCTAGTAAGTCTTCCATCACTTATACTCTAGTAAGTCTTCCATCACTTATACTCTAGTAAGTCTTCCATCACTTATATTCCTGTAACTTGTAGGCCTAATATAATCTGATATATACTCTAGTAAGTCTTCCATCACTTATACTCTAGTAAGTCTTCCATCACTTATACTCTAGTAAGTCTTCCATCACTTATACTCTAGTAAGTCTTCCATCACTTATACTCTAGTAAGTCTTCCATCACTTATACTCTAGTAAGTCTTCCATCACTTATACTCTAGTAAGTCTTCCATCACTTATATTCCTGTAACTTGTAGGCCTAATATAATCTGATATATACTCTAGTAAGTCTTCAATCACTTATACTCTAGTAAGTCTTCCATCACTTATACTCTAGT
This sequence comes from Paralithodes platypus, assembly GCA_032716605.1. Lineage (NCBI taxonomy): Eukaryota > Metazoa > Arthropoda > Malacostraca > Decapoda > Lithodidae > Paralithodes > Paralithodes platypus. Next base: position 8,786,456 of record CM064578.1, on the reverse strand, counting down.
AAGTCTTCCATCACTTATACTCTAGTAAGTCTTCCATCACTTATATTCCTGTAACTTGTAGGCCTAATATAATCTGATATATACTCTAGTAAGTCTTCCATCACTTATACTCTAGTAAGTCTTCCATCACTTATACTCTAGTAAGTCTTCCATCACTTATACTCTAGTAAGTCTTCCATCACTTATATTCCTGTAACTTGTAGGCCTAATATAATCTGATATATACTCTAGTAAGTCTTCCATCACTTATACTCTAGTAAGTCTTCCATCACTTATACTCTAGTAAGTCTTCCATCACTTATATTCCTGTAACTTGTAGGCCTAATCGTCAATATACAGTAAGTGCAAAATAATCTAAAAATACTGCCAGAACAAAGTTGTGGATCAAAAAGCAGCCGGAAGAAAGACTTATATAATACGCCTTACCTCTGCCCTCTTCAACTAATACCCACAGTGAACATGTATTCAATGTTATTCTTCTGAACCCCCTTCTCCATCATGTTTAGCCCCATTAGTTTTGATATTTTAACGCCTAAATGGCACGCAAGGATTTAAAGTTGACAGGAATGGGGAGGTTAGGTCTTCAAATCGCCAAACTAATGGGGCGAACGTCTTAACTTCTCAAAACTATTGGAGTTAAACATGAAGGAACAAGGGGTCCAGAACAAAACCTTAAGTGAAAATCTTCCCTTTTTCTGGTCGATTTTTGTAATTCATTAAATATTTGTTTTTAGTTTCCTCCCTAGACCTTCAGCAAGTTAAAACAACCCAAGGATCCTCCGTCAAGATGTTTTTGTACATTTTTCGTTAGAAAATGTCCCGCCTGATGGCTGGTTCCTCCTAGATTATAATGTCCCGGCTGATGGCTGGTTCCTCCTAGAATATCCCGGCTGATGGCTGGTTCCTCCTAGATTATAATGTCCCGGCTAATGGCTGGTTCCTCCTAGATTATAATGTCCCAGCTGATGGCTGGTTCCTCCTAGATTATAATGTCCCGGCTGATGGCTGGTTCCTCCTAGAATATCCCGGCTGATGGCTGGTTCCTCCTAGATTATAATGTCCCGGCTGATGGCTGGTTCCTCCTAGAATATCCCGGCTGATGGCTGGTTCCTCCTAGATTATAATGTCCCGGCTAATGGCTGGTTCCTCCTAGATTATAATGTCCCGGCTGATGGCTGGTTCCTCCTAGATTATAATGTCCCGGCTGATGGCTGGTTCCTCCTAGATTATAATGTCCCGGCTGATGGCTGGTTCCTCCTAGATTATAATGTCCGGATGATGGCTGGTTCCTCCTAGATTATAATGTCCCGGCTGATGGCTGGTTCCTCCTAGATTATAATGTCCCGGCTGATGGCTGGTTCCTCCTAGATTATAATGTCCCGGCTGATGGCTGGTTCCTCCTAGATTATAATGTCCCGGCTGATGGCTGGTTCCTCCTAGATTATAATGTCCCGGCTGATGGCTGGTTCCTCCTAGATTATAATGTCCCGGCTGATGGCTGGTTCCTCCTAGATTATAATGTCCCGGCTGATGGCTGGTTCCTCCTAGATTATAATGTCCCGGCTGATGGCTGGTTCCTCCTAGATTATAATGTCCCGGCTGATGGCTGGTTCCTCCTAGATTATAATGTCCCGGCTGATGGCTGGTTCCTCCTAGATTATAATGTCCCGGCTGATGGCTGGTTCCTCCTAGATTATAATGTCCCGGCTGATGGCTGGTTCCTCCTAGATTATAATGTCCCGGCTGATGGCTGGTTCCTCCTAGATTATAATGTCCCGGCTGATGGCTGGTTCCTCCTAGATTATAATGTCCCGGCTGATGGCTGGTTCCTCCTAGATTATAATGTCCCGGCTGATGGCTGGTTCCTCCTAGATTATTAATGTCCCGGCTGATGGCTGGTTCCTCCTAGATTATAATGTCCCGGCTGATGGCTGGTTCCTCCTAGATTATAATGTCCCGGCTGATGGCTGGTTCCTCCTAGATTATAATGTCCCGGCTGATGGCTGGTTCCTCCTAGATTATAATGTCCCGGCTGATGGCTGGTTCCTCCTAGATTATAATGTCCCGGCTGATGGCTGGTTCCTCCTAGATTATAATGTCCCGGCTGATGGCTGGTTCCTCCTAGATTATAATGTCCCGGCTGATGGCTGGTTCCTCCAAGATTATAATGTCCCGGCTGATGGCTGGTTCCTCCTAGATTATAATGTCCCGGCTGATGGCTGGTTCCTCCTAGATTATAATGTCCCGGCTGATGGCTGGTTCCTCCTAGATTATAATGTCCCGGCTGATGGCTGGTTCCTCCTAGATTATAATGTCCCGGCTGATGGCTGGTTCCTCCTAGATTATAATGTCCCGGCTGATGGCTGGTTCCTCCTAGATTAATGTCCCGCTGATGGCTGGTTCCCTCCTAGATTATAATGTCCCGGCTGATGGCTGGTTCCTCCTAGATTATAATGTCCCGGCTGATGGCTGGTTCCTCCTAGAATTATAATGTCCCGGCTGATGGCTGGTTCCTCCTAGATTATAATGTCCCGGCTGATGGCTGGTTCCTCCTAGATTATAATGTCCCGGCTGATGGCTGGTTCCTCCTAGATTATAGGCTCGCTATCGCTCGCCAGGGAAAAAAATCGACACCTAAATGACACGCAAAGTCTTAATATTAACAAAGAAAACGGGCGAAAGGTCAAACTAATGAGCCATACGTCTTAAAATCTGAAAATAATGGGCTCTAAACAAAAGGAAGAAGGGGGACCAGAAATCCGGCCCATCCCCCCTTAATAGGAGGTATTCAGTTTGTTCCCTAGACCTCCATCAAACTTAAAATTACACCCCCTTTGACCCTTTTCAAGATAAATTTGTTCATTTTTCGGTAGAAAAATGTCCAGGCCGATGGCCTGTTCCTCTTAAATTACAGGCTCGCTATCGCTCGCCAGGAAAAGATTGACACCTATATGGCACGAAAGGTCTTACCATTGACATAAATGGGGCGAAAGTTCTTAAAATCGCCAAACTAATGGGGCGAACGTGTAAAAATCTCAAAAGCAATGGGGCTAAACATGAAGGAGAAAGGGGTCCAGAACAAAATCCCTCAAGTGGAATCTCTCCTTAATGCCACACAATAACTCTCCCAACCTTGAAATGTACGGATAACAAATTGTGAAAACCACCAACCTGTGTATCGGGAATCTATTGCAGTTTTGGACTCTGTTGCAAGGCGCTCTTTCCAGGCTCTCTTGCTTGCTTGCTCTCTCTCTCTCTCTCTCTCTCTCTCTCTCTCTCTCTCTCGCTCTCTCTCTCTCAAGATCCGATTACGCATTTCTTTTCGGTTGTCTGGTTAGTATTAGACGATTATTTTCAGATTAGGAAGGGTATATGGAAGTCAGAGGGTTAATTGAGATAGTCTTTACCCTTTAAATTCCCCAAAAACCTTCCTAAGCTAGATAAAATCGTCTAATGATAGCCAGAATAAACTGTCAAAACGCGTCATAATCTTCAAAAGGTTAAGGGGGGTCACCGTTTTTTGTTTTTCTCTCTTTCTCTGGCTTGTATCCATTCGGCCCCATTCAGCCAACTGTTTTAAGACATTTATCCCCATCCAGGTGTCAATTTCTTCCTGGCGAGCGATAGCGAGCCAGCATTGTATGGAGAAATCCATACAGAAAGAGAAAGAGAAAAAAAGGGAGGTGGGCTCCCTAAAGTATCTGAAGACAACACAAGATATAAATTATTTTTCCAAACACAGCACAAGAAATACATAATTTTCACACACAACAAAATAAATATATTGCACATTCATAAGACAAATATTACTGCAAACATTTACGGTACACACAATCCATGAAATACAATATCTACACAATGCTCCTATACCCATTCTGTGCCTATAATCCGCCATCTGCAATTCATGGTGTTAATATTATATTTGAGAATACTGCAGACCCAGTGGTTGCAATATTATCCCCTTGAGGGTTATTTGCTCAGTACTCGCTGTATATTGAACATTAACCTTCCATCTTTTGAACCAGAGTTACATGTGCAGCGCTACCGGCGGTGTATTGATATCCAAGTCTAGGCTAACCGTTAACACCCAGTATATATACCGTATATATATATATATACTGTATATCATGAATAATTAGAGGTAGAATTCTTGTGGTATATATATAGTAAATGAACCCATAAAGAGCATGGATGGATTTGACTCGTTAGCCTTGGTCGGCAACCCATCTAGGGGAGACAACCTTATATATATCAGCAGTGTTTTTAATTTCCTCATTATGGGTTCATTTAACACTATATACTGTATATATATATATATATATATATATAATCACCTATTTGGGTTAGAGAGAGAGAGAGAGAGAGAGAGAGAGAGAGAGAGAGAGGGGGGGGGGGGAATACAAGAAAGAGGCATGGAAACATTGTGTTAGGTTGCGTGTTAAAGTAATTTCTGGCGACATTAATCTTTCTGAGCAAACCACGATAAATAAAATATATATTTACATAATACAGCTATATCCTCGCTATAACTCAGTTTGTCGAGCCCCAGTCTGACCTGCACTGGTATTAATACTATATCCAAGAACACAGCAAACCCAGTAGTTGTGTTATTGTCTGAGTGGTTAATGAATCTTGAATATTGATCTTCCATTGTTTAACCCTCTCTATACTGTGGAGTCATGTCAATAGTATTTATTATTCCTGTTATACGAAACACGATACAAACGATATAATAATTAAAATATCTATGCACATATACTTCAATGCTCGTTCTATACCTAAGCCCATAACATTACATGAATGTAGAGAAGGTGAGACAAACAATTTTTATCACTTAACCCTTTTCCTGCAGGAGACGTTCCTGAACGTCATGGCAATTTACAGGAATCTACAGTCTTTTAAAGCCTCTTAAAGCCTGTAAAATCGAGTGCAAGGGAGCGGGAGCACGACAGGCCACACGTCCTTCTCCCAGTCAGGCAGCTGTTGCACTGGGGGATCTGAGTCAGTCTCTCGCGAGATATACAGTGCTGCCAAACGCAAATGTAGCAAGAATTGCTCATTTTAGCGAATGTCTATGGTAGCGCTGCGGGTGAAGCCCGCGAGCTACAAAGCTCGTTCTGGCGTCATTTTGAAGATAGTTTTGTCTAGTTTTCGGCTGAATACATTTAATTTCACTCAGACATTTGCCTAATCAATCAGGAGTGCCTGAATAAGCCCTAATGTGGCGGAAATATGCCCACAACATAAGTGTTAAATGCCTCAAAGCAAAGAAGAGGACAGAAGAAGTAGTAAGGGGTGAGGAAGGGAGTTGGAGGAGGAGATGAAGGCGTCGTGGCCTGACTCAAGCTGCGAGTGTTGTATCTTTGAGTCTCTTTGAAGAATTGGATGGACAGGACAAACACAACATAACATGAAAATGGGAAAGGTGAGGCAAGCAATCATATTTACCCTGGAGTACTGCTGAACCACAGATGTTTACATCACAGATCCTCATTCACATCTGATTGATAAGGAACACCAAGGGGATAGAGCTTCTTCAGAACACTATGGGCTAACTGAAGGCTAATCAGGTCCTCGCGCCACCTCCTTCTTTTTATTGGCGACATCTGTATGCGATGGCTTGGGTGACCCGGATAGTACCATCCAAATAGTAGGCTACCAGACTACTGGATTCCAAGGTTGGGGTGACCTGAACAGTACCCTTCCAACTAGTACCACACCGCCAACCCCATAAGGGTTAAGGGAGCCCATTTCGTTTTTTTCTCTTTCTCTCCCTCTCTCTTTGGCTTGTATCCATTCAGCCTACTGTTTTAAGACGTTTACCCCCATCCAGGTGACAATATTGTAATGGTGAGCGGTAGTGCGCCAGCATACTGTATATATATTTTTGTTTTGAGAGCACGCTAAATTTGTACATTTTTCGATAGAAAAATTTCTCCGGCGAAGCCGGATTGCTCCATACAACTCTGGCTCGCTATAGCTCGCCAGGAAGAAATTGACACCTGGATGGGGAAAAATTTCGTAAAACAGTAGTCTGAATGGGGCCGAATGGATACAAGCCAGATAAAGAGAGAAAGATAAAAAAAACGGTGACCCCCCTTAATAACAGTCCGCTTATACCAGGTGAAAAAGAGTCACAGGGAGTAAGGACTGGGGGAACTTGAAAACCGCTCCTCTTGATTGTGAAAAGCAAGCGCGTTATTAAGGGGGGTCACCGCCTTTTTTTTTTATCTTTCTCTCCTTTTCTCTCTTTCCCTGGCTTGTATCCGTTTGGCCTCATTCAGCCAACTGTTTTAAGACGTTTATCCCCATCCAGGTGTCGATTTCTTTCTAGTGAACGATAGCGAGCCAGCATTGCATGGAGAAATCCGGCTTCGCCGGAGAAATGTTTCTATCGAAAAATGTACAAATTTAGCTTGCTGTCAAAACAAAAAAATATATATGCTGGCTCGCTACCACTCGCCAGGAAAATATCGACACCTGGATGGGGGTAAACGTCTTAATTTAAAACAGTAGGCTGAATGGGGCCGAATGGATACAAGCCAAAGGGAGAGGGAGAGAAAGAGAAAACAATCGAGGTGGGCTCCCTTAACCATGGGACACCCCACCTAAGCCCCACATGTTTAGTTAGTTAAAATAGGACTTCAGAGGCTATCAACCCTATTGGATTATTAAGGCAGCACACTGTAAGTCAAGAATACCGTCACGACTGGATCCTCTCTGCAACCACTCCAGTCCCTTGTCATGTTCAGGCTATTTACAGTATATTATATTCTATAACACTGCAGATCCAGTGGTTGGTATATTGTCTCACCGGGGAGTATCAGCTCGGTATACTTCGCCGAATACTCAACACTCACTTTCCAACTCATAAAAATCTTAAATACGATGATGTGTTCAATTTCACTAAAGTTAATACTTGACGATTAAATGCAACTTATTGTCAGACGACACACAATATTTGTCTAAATACAAACACAAGAAAAATCGAATTTCTCTACGCAAAACTCAAGAATCACAATACTGATCCTACCTCTTAACCCTTATCTGTGTTTCTGTGTTATTAATATATCCCAGAACACTGCAGACCCAGTGTTGTAATATTATCTCTCTAGGATTATTTGTTCGGTGCTTCCGGTATATTGAACTCCACCCTTAGAGCCGTTGTTACACTAGCGGAATACTGTCGGAGTCTGTGATACCGATACAACTCATCAGAATTGTGTGTGTGATAGTGTTCTATTCCACCTAAATTACAAATATTTCATTCAGGTTAGGTAAAATCTATGTCCTTGCCTCTAACTCAAATCTTTCCTTCTTCTGAAACATCCATAGTATGAATCAATCTCCCTCTCTCTCTCTCTCCTTACCTGAACCAAATGATGCCCACTCACGAACATCCCCTCATCTTACCTGCCAAGGAAAATATTAGCATATTAGTCAAAATTACCCATGCAAGCTACGGCTACAATAATTACAAAATAGGAATATTGTCACAGTAGTAAATGGAATGAATGATAAAACCCTTTCTCGTACAACAACAGTAATCACTCTTCTCTCTCTCTCTCTCAAGGTTCAGCCAATGTAATGTTAAGTTTGTATTAGGATTATCATGTGTATGTTGAAGATGGAACGAATATCAATTTTCACTATTTGCGAAATCGAATACGAATACAAATTTTTGTTGGTAAAATTCGCGAATACGAATAGCGAATAGCGAATCGCGAATATTTCAATCTTTCTTGAAGGATGAAATTGTCATCCTTCAAGAACTGGTAATTATTTTATATCACCAACAAATGTTAATTACATCACTCTGAAATTAATTACCGGAAGCCAATGACGATGTGAATGTGTAAAGCTGTGTTACCACCACTGATTAGCCATTGGGCTTTTGGCAGTAAATGCCAAAAATGATCAGTGATTTCCGAGACATGTTTACATACAGTATTCTCATCGTCCAGCATATTACTGTTTCATAATCATTAGCCCACTTAAAATAGCCCTGTATAATATTTAATTATCATTAGAACAATACACTATATCACATAGGAAGTCTTCTGGAGAAATAGGGCAAATTTATTAAACAATGCATGATAAACTAAAGCACAAATGTATGCTAGAATAGCATTGACAAATCGCTAGATAGTCACCAGACACTAAAAACTTGTATGTCACTAGAAAACATATGTTGAAGTATCTAGAATAATCTTTAACAATCGAAAATAGGGAACATAACTTGAATATCGCTAGAATTCATCACATCTTGATGTCGCTAGATGGAAGTGATGGAAGTGATTCGCTGGATCTAGCGGTAGCCGGTACATTGGCAACATTGTACCAAGACCATTTATTTCGTTATAATGAATTAACAAGGTCAGATTTCGGAACTATTACAATTATTTCAAAGTTCAGAGATCATCAGATTGGTTTGGAAGTCGATGTACACAATTTCAGTTCCATTAGTTTAAAAAACATTCACATATTATGGTACTTAGAGGGCTTAATAAGAAGCATTACTTTCCCCGACATCGTACAAGCGAACGCAAGCTGTGTGTGTGTGTGTTTTTTTTTTTTTTTTTTTTTTTTTTTTTTATTGAAGAACGTCAACAAACGCTTTGTATATTATTTTGGGTTTGGTGAACCTTTTGGGGTTCCTAGTTATATATTAGAACATATTTATATTTTGCACACTCCTGACTTTAAAATGTAATATTTTACATTTTTGTATATCTTCTATTGGTTTCGTGAAAATATTCGCATGTTTGCAAATACCTATGAATGGAAATGCGAATACGAATATGAACACGAATATTGAATAACATTGCGAATATTCGCGCATACGAATACGAAACGAATATTCGGTCCATCTCTATAGACTACTGGCTAAATAAAAATTATCGTTTCAATTCAATTCAATTAAAAAAATTCTCTCCCCAAAACCAGGGATCACGAAGGGATTGGTCTGATTCTTGCCCCCAGCTAAACTCAACTCGTCCCATATTTCGACTGCAGACACCTCCACCCTCGCTACCTCCAGACACTGCAGACGCTCTCACGATATCGATCATAATTTGAGTATTAACTACTCATCCTCTTCATTCTTGTGCATGAAAGGTGGTTAAGAGCACGTTTAACCATCCTGTAGTTTAGTAAGTAACACTGCACGATATTTCGCTGTGTATTGACTGATAAACTTTGTGTTTATCACAAGACTCCTGCTCGGACAGGGCGCCACTAGCGCCATCTGTTGTTTTGTTTTGTTTGTAAACAAACGCTCTCTTCTTAGTTGATATCAAATCGTAGCCCCTAATTTTACCCATTACCTACTGTAGTAAGTATCAATTTAACTGCCTTGTATGTAAGTAAAGCTTTGCATATTAATTTGCTAATAAACAATATTGTGTACTAACCTGCCTACAGGAACGAACGCCGACGCCATTTTGTAAACACACTTTTTTGGGGGATTATACATATTAAATTCCAGCCAATTTTGTAGTAAATTTAAGTGCATTCATTTATCTTTTCCCCCTAGATAATATTCTTGACTTTTTCTCCTCAGAGTGATTTTACTTTAAGCTAAGGGTGGTATTTGTACAAACTAACCTAGCCTAACCCAACCTGCCAAGCTTTTAATCTAATCCAAACCTAGCCTAGCCTATAGCCAGCCAATCTGTTGTTCTTATTAACTCTAGTAGATATTGTATTTAGTATCCTACTGTAGCTATATATATCTGTAATTTTAGTTGTTGCTTGCACGATCTTGTAGTAACCTTTGACTGATACATTTTTTTGTTTTATCTAAAAAGAGTAGGCTACAGTGACACCAGGGCCATCTGTTGATACAGTATATTAACCCCTTATGTGCGGTCACACTTTATTTTTATATAATCTCTATTTGGTGAATTGTATATTTAGTTACATATTCTGTTATATATATATATATTTGTTTAAGGTTAGGTTATCACACCTGGTAGCCTATTTCTGCGTATTTCAATTTTATTATTTTCGGTTAGGCTATTCAACGCTGGTAGCCTATTGGTGCGTATTTAAATTTTTTAAAAACTTTTGGTTAGGCTATCGCCCCTGGAAGCCTAATTCTGCGTATCTCAAATTTTTTGTTTTCGGTTAGGCTATCACCCCTGATAACCTATTGTTGTGTATTTCAACATTGTTTTCGGTTGAAGTGATTGAAGTGTTTCTAAAGTGAGTGAAGTGTTTTAAAGTAAGTTAAGTGTTTTAAAGTGAGTTAAGTGTTTTAAAGTGAGTGAAGTGATCTGAAGAAACTGACTGTTACCATGCCTCGCACTTGTACGAACTGCGCCCGTAGGTTTGGTGAGTCCGTGTTTGTTACTGTCGATCTTCAAGTCTGCCGTCTCTGCCAGCAACAAGAGAATTTGACAGTGAAATTAGATGAAGCCTACAACAAGATCAACGTCCTCACCATGCAGCTGGAATCACTCCAAGAGTTTGTAACACTCAACGTTGGAGTACCACAAACTTCAATTGTCACCGAAACTCCAGCAGCCACCAACGCCCCAACGTCAACTGCCAACAATTCAACGCCTGCAGTAGCCATTTCATCTGATGGTTCCGATACTCAAGAAACAAATAGTAACTCTCTTCCCCCTCAAGACAACTTCCGTGTTGTTAGGAACAACGTTTGCCCCAAGACCAGGAAACCCATACCGATTACCGAGTGTCAAAACCGCTTCCAGATACTCGCAGACTCATATGACGAAGCGGAAATAGAAGAAGTCCGGCTCGTGGGAGACTCGATGATACGTGGTCAGCTCACAGAGTTTTGCGCCAGAGCACCTAAGACCAGGAAACGTTTTTGTATCCCTGGTGGTGGTGTGGACGACGTAGTTGCTGCAGTTGAAGAAGTATCTAAGCTGGCCCCTGCTAATACAATGTATGTCATCCACGTTGGATCCAACGATGTACAGCGAACCCGGTCGGAAGATTTGCTTTTAAAGTACCAGCAGCTGATCAAGTCGTTTAAGGAGAAGTCATCAAGGATCATCGTCTCAGGAATCGTCCCCCGGCTTGGTGTAGAGAGCCGATTTTACAACATAGCCACCAGCACAAATCGTTGTCTAGCAAACCTCTGCAGGAAGGAAAACGTGGGATTCGTCGACACCTGGGACAATTTCTACTACGATGACTATTTGTTTTCGGACGATGGAGTTCATCTGAACCAGGTGGGAGCAGCACGTTTTGGGCGTTTTCTCAACGATGCGGTGAAGGATTTTCGGAGAAGAAATCGACTCAGCACAGGACAACCAGGAAGGAGGACCGAAGACAGCGAGGGCGGCAACCTGCCAAGGAATTAAATGCTAATCTGTCAAGAACCGCGAATTTGGGTAAAGCTCCACCAACACGACCCAAATTCAAAACCGCCAGGGATAACGACCGAGGACCGATGTCAGCCATGAATGTAAATGTAGATCCGATCAGAACCAAAAATTTGATTAAAGAACGTTCTGTGAGTTCTAAAACCGCAACTTTAAAGGTTTTCTATGCAAACGCTCGTAGCATACGCAATAAATTTTCAGATTTAGAGGAACTAGTGTTTACTGAAAATTATGATGTGATTGGTATAACAGAATCTTGGCTCAATACAGTAGATAGAGACTTTTTAGCAGAGTATTCACTTCCCGGTTATGTAATGTTTGAGAAAAGCCGAATAAATAAAAATGGAGGTGGCGTTTTATTTTATATCAAAGAAAGTCTTAACCCGACCCTCTTGTCAAAACCTCAAATTGTGAACGTCGACACATCTTTTGTGCTAATAAAGAATAATAAAGGTACAAAACTAATACTTGTATTAATATACAGACCTCCAGCTCAATCAGTGCAAACTGACCGAGAAATTTATGAACAAATTGCAGATGTAAGTAACTCACAAGATACCGTATTTTTTGGCGACTTTAATTTAACTGTGACCAAGTGGGGCGATACTCTTACTTCACACTCCGGACATGACTTGTATACGAACTTGCAAGAGAGTTCGCTTTATCAATTTGTTCGAACACCGACCCGTGGTAATAACGTTCTTGACATTGTACTTGCAACAAAAGAAGAATTAATAGAGAATTTGAATGTTGGTGATGAATTCAGTAACAGCGACCATCGTACGATAACTTTCACTTTAAACTTTACTAGTAACGAACCAAATAGTAGCATCGAAAAAGTCCCTAATTTCAAGAAAGCAAACTTTCATAAACATAGAGCTATGTTTAAAGAAACTGACTGGAGCTTTTTAATTAACAATAACGACATAAATACATCTTGGAAGTTATTCGAAACCACTTACCTAAAAGCAGTGCAAGACTGCATACCATCGAAAATACGGCGTCCAGGCCATAATAATAAGCCCAAATGGTGGAATAAAGATATTTCAAACTGCCTGCTTGCTAAAAAATTTGCTAATGATAGATTAAAATCCTCACAAAATGACGAAGAACGGGTGAAATTTGTAGAGCTACGACACAAAGCCAAAAAGTTAATTAAGCAAAGTAAAAAGACCCTAGAGTTACATATTGCGAATCAAAGTAAAACAAACCCGAAAGAATTCTATAGTTATATCAGAAAGAAAAAAGTAGTTACTTCAACTGTTGGACCGTTAGTCGATGAAAATGGAGAATACACCAAAGACGAAGTACAAATGAGTAATGCCCTCAATACCTTCTTTGCATCAGTTTTTACAACAGAAGACCTCAGTGATATCCCTACACCATCGCCTATTCAGATTGATAATTCAGATGTTCTAAGCAATATCACCATTACAGAGAGAGAAGTATTGAATTGTTTAGATAAACTCAAGGTAAATAAAACGCCTGGACCTGATACAATCTCGCCTAGAGTTCTAAAGGAAGCTAAGGATGAGCTCACCAAACCACTGACATTACTATTCAATAAATCCTTGCAGTCTGGAACTATGACTGATCAGTGGAAGATAGCCAACGTAACACCGATATTAAAAAAAGGCAGCAAATCCCTACCCAGTAACTATCGTCCAATTAGCTTAACCTCAGTTGTATGTAAAATGCTAGAAACGGTCATAAGAGACACTCGTAAATCACTTAGAGGAAAATAACATACTTAAAGATACTCAACACGGCTTTCGTAAAAAACGTTCCTGTTTAACAAACCTCTTAGACTTCTTCCACGATATCCTCAACCTCTACAATGAGAGTAAAGCTGTAGATATTATATACCTTGATTTTCAAAAGGCCTTTGACAAAGTTCCCCACAAACGTTTACTGCTAAAACTAAAAGCGCATGGAATACAAGACGGTGTGTTGAAATGGATAGAAAATTGGCTCAGCGACAGAAAGCAAAGAGTAGTCATAAACGGTAAGGCATCTAAATGGACCAATGTAAGTAGCGGGGTACCCCAGGGATCGGTACTAGGACCAATTCTCTTTCTAATTTACATCAACGACATAGATGAGGGTCTCACCTGTACAATCTCAAAATTTGCTGACGATACAAAAATTGCAAATAGCGTACTCTCAAAAGATCAAGTTGACGATATGCAACACAATCTAGATAAATTGTCACATTGGGCCCAAATTTGGCAAATGAGTTTCAATGCGGATAAATGTAAAGTACTACATATCGGATACCTAAATGAGAAAGCAAACTATTCGATGAATAGCACTCAGCTTAAGAATGTAAACAGAGAAACCGATCTGGGAGTAACAATATCGAGTAACCTAAAACCGAGTCAACAATGTTCAGAAGTTGTTAAGAAGGCAAACAAAATAATTGGCTTTATAGGCAGATCATTTGAGCATAAATCCAAAGACGTAATCCTAACCCTTTACAATTCCTTAGTCCGCCCTATTCTGGAATACTGCGTTCAATGCTGGTGCCCTTATTACCAAAAAGACATAAACAAGCTAGAACGAGTTCAACGTAGAGTTACCAAAATGATACCTAGCCTAAAGAACAAACCATACGAAGAGCGTCTTAGAGAATTAAATCTATTTCCTTTAACCCAGCGCAGATTAAGAGGTGACTTAATTCAAGTGTTCAAAATCATCAAAGGCATCGACAATATGAACTGTAGTAAGTACTTCACTATCGACCAATCTAATTACACGCGGGGAAACGGTTGCAAAATTATTGGTAAATCTTTTAACTCGCACGAATCTAAGAATTTCTTCTTCAATCGAGTTGTCAACTTGTGGAATGGGCTTCCCCGAGACGTTATAGACTGCAGCACCGTTGATTCATTTAAATTCCGCCTAGACAAATATATCTCGCATCAAACCCGCGACTGACTGCGTTTGTAAATGAATAACTTTATTTTATCCTCCCCTCAGTTACTAACCCATATGTCCCCTACTAACTTCCTAGTCCTGCCACGTTAGTGGCAGGGCAGTAGTTCCCTTTCCAATGTTCCCTTACCCACTCTAAACCACTGTTTGGACACTTGATCCTCAGTGTTTTGGAGGACAAGCAGCCTAGAAGGGTCACTAGATCTGTTGTTGCTTGATTTCCTTTGATTTCCTTTGTACCTAAAATTCAATACTGCCAATATGGTAGGTAATAACTCTCTCTCTCTCTCTCTCTCTCTCTCTCTCTCTCTCTCTCTCTCTCTCACACACAGTTTATTCAATCAAGGCTTTCAATATCACTTCTTGGAATAGCTATGCAGGTGGCTCTTAATCATTATAGCATTAATTTAGGAATATATATTATGCAGTTACTCAATCGCTTGCTAGCGGACTATTATAGGAGTCTGGGATACCGATGAAATTGATCAGTAATGTGTGTGTGTGTGGGTGGGTGTGTGGGTGTGCGTGCGCAAAGGAGTACAAAGGAGATCAAGCAACAACAGATCCAGCGACCCCTCAAGGCTGCTTGCCTTCCAAAATACTGATGGTCAAGTGTCCAAACAGTAGTTTAGAGTGGGTAATAATAATAATAATAATAATCTTCTGGTTACTTATATAGCGCCCGTATCTCCTCCTTCGAGGATTCACAAGCGCTTGGCTTTCTTTAGTCTACCAGAGACCATTACCCATCCCCCTTGCTCATGGAGAGATGGTAACCGCCGGCTGTATTCCAGAAAAACTTTTCAATCTGAGCGGGGATTGAACGCGAGACCTTCAAGATGGGGATCAGGCACGCTATCAACTGAGCCAGCCGGACGGATGGGTAAGGGAAAAATAGAAAGGGAAGACTGCCCTGGGACAAATATCCGTGGCAGGATTAGGAGATGTTAATTAGTAGGGGACAGTTGTTAGTAATATAATAGAGAGAAAACTAAAATACTTCATTCATTTACAAATGCAGTCAGTCGTGGATTTAAGGCAAGGTGTTTGTCTAGGCGAAGTTTAAAAGAATCAACGGTGCAGCAGTTTATGACATCTCGGGGAAGCCCATTCCGCAAGTTGACAACTTGATTAAAGAAGAAATTCTTAGACTCGTGTGAGTTAAAAGATTTACCAATAAACACTTGAATTAAGTCGCCTCTTAATCTGCGTTGGGTTAAAGGAAATAGATTTAATTTTTTAAGACGATTCTGGTATGGTTTGTTCTTTAGGCAAGGTATCATTTTGGTAACTCTACGTTGAACTCGTTCTAGTTTGTCTATATCTTTTTGGTAGTAAGGGCACCAGGATTGAATGCAATATTCCAGGAGAGGGCGGACTAAGGAATTGTAAAAAGTTAGGATTACATCTTTTATTTGGATTTATGCTCAAATGACCTGCCTATAAAGCCAATTATTTTGTTTGCCTTCTTAACAACTTCTGAACATTGCTGACTCAGTTTTAGATTACTCGATATTGTTACTCTCAAATTAGTTTCTCTGTCTACACTCTTTAGCTGGGTGCAATTCATTGAATAGTTTGCTTTCTCATTTCGGTTTCCGATATAGAATAATTTACATTTATCCGCATTGAAACACATTTGCCAAATTTGAGCCCAATGTGACAACTTATCTAGATTATGTTGCATATCTTCAACATGTTCATTTGAGAGTACGCTATTTGCAATTTTTGTATCGTCAGCAAACTTTGAGATTGTACAGGCGAGACCTTCATCTATGTCATAAATGTAAACTAGGAAGAGAACTGGCCCCAGTATCTATCCCTGGGGTACCCCGCTACTTACATTGATCCATTTGGATGCTTTACCGTGTGTGTGTGTGTATTTTATTTCAGGTAAACTTAGAATATTTAATTCAGACTAGGTAACACGGGCTAGTATTCAAATTTAATTTAGTATTCATTAACTCATCACTACGCATATACAGTACACTTAACATAAATTGCACTAGATAACCAGTAGACTATAATACCCAGTATAATATTTAATAACTTTTTGCATTAAATCAACTACCACCAGATAACTATATTCAACATTGTATATATATACTGTATATATAACAACAAAAAATCAATTAGTTGCCTGCCTGCCTCTCTCTCTCTCTCTCTCTCTCTCTCTCTCTCTCTCTCTCTCTCTCTCTCTCTCTCCCCCTCTGTTGCAGCACTCCCTTCAGTCATTGGTTTTCTATAGCCGATATATTCGATGGCTACGTATGATTAAGTCTGGAGGTCTTATTCCAGATGACGAGTGAGACAACGAGTGGGATGAGTTTATGTAACCAACGTGCTCAGTCTTGGCTTACCAGACCCTAGCACCTGGCAGTATATGCCCCTGGCTCGGTGCAGTTACGATCTCTCGAAACCACATCACCACTGCCTCGCCATCTCGTCTCGTAATCACATACAAAACTAACTAACTAACTCTCTCTCTCTCTCTCTCTAACACTCTCTCTCTCTCTCTCTCTCGCATGCCACCTATTGAGCTTCTCCCTTTCTAGGTACTGCCATCCACTGCACATTATGAAGATTACACTACTAATGTAGTGGGAAGGGCAAGGGTATTAAGAAAGACATTTCAGTGGGCTTTGTGGTAATATCATTAAATGATGTACAGCACAAATTGACAAATCGAGATATGAACACGAAACTTTACAATTACCAGCCCAGTACCAAGAACGCTGCCACCACACCTTCTTTACCCTACCCTAGTATACTGTATATACAGTATATATACTGTTATAATATATATATATATATATATATATATATATATATATATATATATATATATACTTGTATATATATTCTAGAGCAATATATCATTATTAATATACAGGGTGTCCATAAAGTCTCTTTACAATTTAAAATATTTATTACAAAAGCAAATGAACAGACAAATATGTGGAAATTATTACAAAATGAGGAGTAAATATTGATTTTTTGTTTGCCAAATTTAGTACACCTCTACATGGGCACCATTAGTTGCACGAAGCACATCAAGACGGTACTCGATTTCTTGCCATGCTCGCTGTAGCATAGCCTCATCAATGGTCGCAATGGCATCAGTGATCTTTTGCTTTAGGTCAGTGATGTCCCGTATCTCTGTTCGATTCACGATATCTTTAACATAACCCCATAGAAAGAAGTCCAGGGGAGTGATATCTGGTGAACGAGGTGGCCAGGGAATCGGGCCATCCCTTCCAATCCACCGGTCTGTGAATGTTTGATTTAGGAACTCACGAACACGCAGTTCCCAATGTGGTGGTGCACCATCTTGCTGATAAATGATGGTTGGTTGAAGGTCATCTAGTTGTGGTGCCACATATTCAGTCAAAAGGTCAAGGTAAACATTTGCAGTAATTGTTTTCTCGTGGAAGAAAAATGGACCAATGGACAAATGCAATGTTATTAAAAACTTTGATAACCACTGAGTACATACAACAAATCTGATTAAAATATCTCATCAATTGCCTTGGTAATAAAAAAAAAAAATTGTAAAGAGACTTTATGGACACCCTGTACATCAGTCATAGTTTCTTTTGTATCAACACCATATTCTATATCTAATGGCCACCAGTAGAAAATAAAATAATGTATAATGCCACAGCCAATGATCCCTGCAGTCACTCATATATTTGGGTTGTCATTATTGGTGAGGCAGGGCCAAATATCAAACTGGCTGACCTCTCATTATATTTCACCCCTGTCATTATCGGATATTAGATGTTAATATATGTTAATGGTTGGGGGATACAGTTGCAATATTTGAGGGGGATTACACGCACGCACGGACACATACACAGTGTGTGTGTATGTGCATGCATGCATGCGTGTGTGTGTGTGTGTGTGTGTGTGTGTGTGTGTGTGTGTGTGTGTGTGTGTGTGTTTGGGTATCGTATGTGTGTGTGTGTGTCTCTCTCTCACACACACACACACACACACTGGATATAATTTACCTGTGACCAAGTGGGGCGATACTCTTACTTCACACTCCGGACATGACTTGTATACGAACTTGCAAGAGAGTTCGCTTTATCAATTTGTTGGAACGCGCCGACCCCCCGTGTGGTAATAACGTTCTTGACATGTCTGTACTTGCAACAAAAAAGAGGAATACCCCCATTATAGAGAATTTGAATGTTGGGGATGAATTCAGTAACAGCGACCATCGTACGATAACGTTCACTTTAAAGTTTACTAGTTAACGAACCAAATAGTAGCATCGAAAAAAAAAAAAAAAAGTCCCTAATTTCAAGAAAGCAAACTTCCATAAAACTTCGAGCTATGTTTAAAGAAACTGGACTGACTGGAGCTTTTTTAATTCACAATAATAACGACATAAATACATCTTGAAGTTATTCGAAGCCACTTACCTAAAAGCAGTGCAAGACTGCATACCATCGAAAAAACCGGCGTCCAGGCCATATAATAAGCCCAAATGGTGGAATAAAGATATTTCAAACTGCCTGCTTGCTAAAAAATTGCTAATGATAGATTAAAATCCTCACACAAATAAAATGATCGACGGATTTTTCGGACATTTTTGAAACGGCTGAAAAATTTGTAGAGCTTTTTTACGACGCAAAAGCCAAAAAGTTAATTAAGCCAAGTAAAAAGACCTTTAGAGTTACATATTGCGAATCAAAGTAAACAAACCCGAAAAGAATTCTATATTATCTATCAGCAAGAAAAAAGTTGTTACTTCAACTGTTGGACCGTTAGTCGTGAACAATGGAAGAATACACAAAAGACGAAGAACAAAAGAGTAATGCCCTCAATACCTTCTTTGCTTCAGTTTTTTTTTACAACAGAAGACCTCAGTGATATCCTACACCATCGCCGATTCAGATTGATAATTCCAGATGGTTCTAAGATATATCACCGTTACAGACGAGAGAAGTATTGAATTGCTTTAGATAAACTCAAGGTAAATAAAACGCCTGGACCTGATACAATCTCGCCTAGAGTTCTAAGGAAGCTAAGATGAGCTCTCTCTAAACCACTGACATTAAATTCAATAAATCCTTGCAGTCCTGGAACTATGCCCGATCAGTGGGAAGCTTAGCCAACGTAACACCGATTTATTCAAAAAAAAGGCAGCAAATCCCTACCCAGTACCTATCGTCCAATTAGCTTAACCTCAGTTTGTATGTAAAATGCTAGAAACGGTCATACGAGACCAGACTCGTAAATCATTCTTCTTAGAGGGAAATAACATACTTAAAAGATACTCAAAACACGGCTTTCGTCAAAAAAAGTTCCTGTTTAACAAACCTCTTAGACTTCTTCCACGATATCCCTCAAACCTCTACGATGAGAGGTAAAGCTGTAGATAATATATACCTTGATTTTTCAAAAGGCCTTTGACAAAGTTTCCCCACAAACGTTTACTGCTAAAACTAAAAGCGCTGGAATACGAGACGGTGTGTTAAGAAATGGATAGAAAATTGGCTCAGCGACAGCCAGAAAGCAAAGAGTAGTCATAAACGGGTTAAGGCATCAAAAATGGACCAATGTAAAGTAGCGGGGGTACCACCCAGGGAGGGATCGGTACTAGGACCAATTATTCTCTTCTAATTTACATCAACGACATAGATTGATGAGGGGTCTCACCTGTACAATCTCAAAATTTGCTGACGATACAAAAATTGCAAATAGCGTACTCTCAAAAAGAACAAGTTGACGATATGCAACACAATCTAGATAAATTGTCATGTTGGGCCCATCCTTACTTTTGGCACAAATGAGTTTCAATTCTCCTGAGGACCCCCCCCCCCATAAATGTAAAGTACTACATATCGGATACCTAAATGAGAAAGCAAAAAAACTATTCGATGGAATGGCACTCAGCTTAAGAATGTAAAACAGAGAAACCGATTCTGGAGGTAACAATATCGAGTCGTAACCTAAAACCGAGTCAACAAATGTTCAGAAGTTGTTAAGAAGGCAAACAAAATAATTGGATTTATAGGCAGGTCCGTTGAGCATAAATCCAAAGAAGTTATCCTAACCCTTTACAATGTCCTTAGTCCCGGCCCTCTTCTGGAATACTGCGTTCAAAATCCTGGTTGCCCTTATTACCAAAAAGATATAAACAAGCTCCCCTAGAACGAGTTTCAATCCGTAGAGAGTTACCAAAATGATACCTAGCCTAAAAGAACAAGCTACAAAAACCATACGAGAGCGTCTTAGAGAATTAAAATCCCCCCCCCCCCCCTATTTCCTTTAACCCAGCGCAGATTAAGAGGTGACTTAATTCAAGTGTTCAAAATCATCAAAGGCATCGGGGGGGACAATATGAACTGTAGTAAGTACTTCACTATCGACCAAAATCTAATTACACGCGGAGGAAACGGTTGCAAAAAATTATTGGTAAATCTTTTTAAAACTCACACGAATCTAAGAATTTCTTCTTCAATCGAGTTGTCAACTTGTGGAATGGGCTTCCCCGAAACGTTATAGACAGCATCACCTCAGGTATTCATTTAAACTCCGCCTAGACAAATATCTCGCATCAAACCCACGACTGACTGCGTTTGTAAATGAATAACTTTATTTTATCCCCCCCTCAGTTACTAACCCATCTGTCCCCTACTAACTTCCTAATCCTGCCACGGACATTAGTTCCAGGGCAGTAATTCCCTTTCCAATGTTCCCTTACCCACTCTAAACCACTGTTTGGACACTTGATCCTCAGTGTTTTGGAGGACAAGCAACCTAGAAGGGTCACTAGATCTGTTGTTGCTTGATTTCCTTTGTACTCCTTTGTACTCCTTTGATATAATGATAGATGTACTTCCTTCTAATTTACAATATAATATACTTCGTTCAATTTAACTTTGCAATTGTCACAAACATTAACGGGATATGAGTTGTTTTTCTGGTCCCCTTTCTGCCTCATGTTTATTCCCATTATTTTTCATATTTTAAGATGTTCGCCCCATTAGGTTGTCGATTGTTAAACCTTTCGTTTCATTTTTATATCAATATCAAGACCTATCGTGCCATTTAGGTGTCGAGGTTTTAGCGAGTCTGTAATTTTAAGTGAAACCGGCCTTCGGCCGGGAATTTTGTTATCGAAAAATGTACAAATTTATCTTGAAGGAGGGTCTAGGCCCTATGGAGTGATTTTATTCAAGCTTGATGAAGGTCTAGCGAGGAAACTAAAAACAAAAATAATAATAATAATAATATAATACAAAAAGATAAATGATTATATCACTAATTAGACCCCCTGCCCCCTAAATAACCAGTGTCCCCTACATAATGACTATGATTGGTTATCCGTGGTGGGCCGGTGAAGCTGAAACATAACTAACTCTTACTTTGTCCAAATGAGGCACAAAAAAAAAAAAAAAAAAAAAAAAAACACACACACGCACACACACACAGGACCAATCAGTAGTAACTGGAGGGCAGACTAGCTTATTAGTACGCGGTGTTTTAATTAGTACGCGGTATCGATAACAAATACAAATATAATGAGCTCATTAATATTCGGTGTTCTAATTACTATGGTACGTGGTATCGATAACAAATACCCACAATATAATGAGCAGTGAGATTACCAAATTGATATAGGTGTTTTTTATGGAATAGCTTCTCTCTCATGTTTAGCCTCATTAGTTTGAGATTTTAAGACGTTCGACCTATTAGTTTGGCGATTTTAAGACCTTTTGCCAAATGTCTTTGTTAATTTTAAGACCTTTCGTGCCATTTCGTTGTCGATTTTATACTGGCGGGTGATAGGAGCCTATAATTTAGGAGGAACTGGCCTTCGGCCAGTAAATTTTTCTACGGAAAAATGTACAAATTTATCTCGAAATCTTGGGGTAGTATTCTAAAGATTGAAGGAGGTCTAGGGATAAACAATATATACAAATAAATAAATATATACAAATAGTAAATAAATCATTTATAATTTATTAACTAGTGTCATAATGTAACAACTCTCGTGCATTATGATACTAAATACAGTATATTAATCAAGCTTTAGTAATTTTATGTACGTAGTACTTTTATCGATATCGCGTACTTATTGGAAAATCGCGTACGAATGGGCTTGTCTTCCCTATTGCCTGTCCATTAGGTCAACAATTATTTCCACTTATTTTGATTTGCATTTCTATTATCACTTCCGCATCACATGAATCAAACAGCAGGTAATGTAGGTCACATCCCGTTCAGTTCTATTCCTATCCAACACATTTCGAGTTTAATTCAGAGGCTTCTTTTTGGTGACAGCTAATATACAATGCAGCAATTGAGTCGTACAATAATAAGTGTATGCGGTAAATTTAAGCCCCACAAAATGTCCAGTCAATATTTATTAAACATATGTATAATTATTACTCTATATTATCCTATTATTAATATGCTATTATTATTATTTTTTGTTTTATTATTATATTGTTTGTTTTTTTATTTAGGGTATGTGTTGAATCATTAGTCACAGATTAATATAGCCGACCTCATGTTTGCATTCCTATAAACAGCGAGCACATAAAAACCTATATGAACAGCAAACATACAAATATCACTTAGATATTATCTAATTTAACAACCCAGGATACATAATAAGCAATGGATATTCGTACAAAATTCTGAAAATATTCTAAATTAATATGTAAAACTTGCAAACTAAACAAACCAAAACTGGGACGAAGACAATATAAACTCAAATTAACTTATCAAAATTGCTATGCGGAAATACCGCTTACCAAAATAAAATTGATGAAATAAACGAACACAGCATAACTAACGAAACCTACCTACTATAACCTAACAAATCCTAACCTATCCTAACTTTAATGAGCCAGTCAGACGATTGGCTAAACCACGGCAGGTATGTATGTATTTGTCTCCCCATGTCTTCCTGCTAACAATAGATGGTCTATTTTTAACCCTTTTGGACTTAACAATTACTTACTGACTGAAAAACTATAATTTAAATAAATAATTTGGTCAAGATTGGATAGTTAGGTTCATTAACAGAATATGGACATTGGTTGGCAACGGAGTACGGAATTAATACAAAAAGACAATAAATAAAACATGTCTGTCCCCATTATTGTTGATATGACTATAAAATGCAGAGACCCATCGCACGCCTGTGGGTCACAAAGCCATAACCCTATGCCTGACCCTATGCCAGGCAAGGGTACCTCAGCTCGTTCACCGGGATCACCGACCAGGGGCTAGAAATACTCTACAGGAACAACATATATTAGTTTCAGCTCTAGGAACAGTTGTACAAAACACAGAAATGTAGAACTCTGAACTAAACCCCGGGCATATAGGGCCCCCATACATATTGTCTACCAACCAACAACTTCACTGTGTCATCAATAAGCAATGCTGTAACTGACAAACTAACAACTGACAAAGCCCCTGCACTACCTTAGCCAGTAGTGATACAAGATGGTCACCAACCAGTGCTATTGTGTCACTAACAGGCACATACCTATGCCATTTCACTAACTAGTATGCTACATAATTTTTCACTTTCAAGCTGCCCGGGGAGATCAACATCACTATCAACACCAGGAATTATAACGCCCATCAAACTACTACAATCACCTTGCAGCTTCCCATACACCCTCCACTGAACTCCCTGGTTGATGCTGGCACTGGGCAACGAATTGCCTTATTACTATTAAAATTAAGTACCAATAAATGCTATTATTTAACAATGTGTTTTTAGAGCCCAGATAATCCTACTGTGCTACCTAACATGAACATTTAAAGATGATCCATTGAAATGACCACTTATCAAACAATCTTTGATTCCAATATTTTCCCTAAATGTGTGGCTCCTATAGATATAATAGGACACACAACATTCATTACATAAACAAACCTAACCAAATTATATATCTAGTTTAGATTATATTAGGCAAATTAGGTTCTAGGGGATGTTTGTCTCGTCTCAAACGAATACCACTGTCAGCAAATAACGCCATGAGCCTTTATGTCTCTCTGACATGTGTTTTTGGTGCAGAATTATCAAACTAATCAACAATGATGTCGTCTGTCACGCTATTACAAATTTTTCAAAGGATAGATTTCATCCCTTTAATTTTACATATATTGTAGTTGTATAGCTGTCTGTAGGCTTGTCTGCCAATCTCTCTCTCTCTCTCTCTATATATATATATATATATATATATATATGCTTTCCAGTCTTTATATCAGTCTCTTTCTCTTTCCGTGTACCTGCCTATCTGTATGTATCTCCATTTCTTTACTTCCTGACAAACCGCCCCCCCCCCATACCCAGCCGCCTGCTTCTATCTCAGGAATTCTTCAGGAAATCTTCAGAATCTGTCGATCTGTTTGCATGTTGGCTGTCTGGTTATCTCTGTTTCCTGTTCCACTGTTCCTTAGTCTGTTTGTCTAGCAGTTAAGGGGAGATGGCCCGTGTTTATGGTTCCCCTTCTTCCGCATGCGGATCCCCATTAGTTTTGATATTTTAAGATATTTGCCCTATTGGTTTGTCGATTTTAAGACCTTTTGCCCCATTTATTTGTCAATATTTATACCTTCCGTGCCCTTTAGGTGTCGATTTGTTCCCAGGCGAGCGATAGCGAGTCTGTCATTGTGAAGGAACCGGCCTTCGGCCGTGACATTTTTCTATTGAAATATGTACAAATTAATCTCGTAGGGGGATCTAATGGATGTCTTTTTTTAAAGTTTGATGGAGGTCTAGGGAGGAAACAAATAATGAATATATAAATAAAAAGACCCTTCAAAATATCCACTGTCCCTTAATTGTCTGTCTATCTGTCTGACCATTGTTCTGATCCGCTCCATTCCGGGAAGAATTTGTATATCTTTCTGTATGTTTACTCCTGTTTCTCTGCATGCCTACTGTATGTCACCTTATTGCCATTTATGTTGCCTATCTATCTCACGGTTTGTCCAACTCTATGTAGTATTTTTCCATTTATGTGTATCTCTTCCGGTTCACGTCTCAATGTTCCAGACACACACACACACACACTGTGTCTCTCTCTCTCTCTGTATCTGTCCGTCTGTACATTTGTGTGCGTGTACTCTTCCTGTTACAATGCTTCCGATACTAGGTGTTGCCTCTATATCTTCCTGTCTGTCTGTTTCTTTGTCTGCCTGTCTGTCTATGTGTCTACCCTTCTGTTTGCTTGTTTGTCTATTTGTCTACCCTTCTGTCTGCTTGTTTGTCTATATGTATGTGTGTCTATCTATCTGTCTGCCTGTCTGTTTATCTGCCTGCCTGCCTGTCTATCTGCCTATCTGTCTGTCTATTTCTGCACTTCCTCCAGAGCTTCCTGCCCAAGTCTGCCTTCTTTCCTGGCCCATGGCGCCTCTCAGTTCACTCTGCCTTTGTGCCTTTCAGGGGGCTCGTCATTTAGCCTTCATTATTGTCCTGGCTTCCTCTAGTGGGCTACTCTTCTGGGGCAGGGAGGTAGGGAGGGAGAGAGAGAGAGAGAGAGAGAGAGAGAGAGAGAGAGAGAGAGAGAGAGAGAGAGAGAGAGAGAGAGAGAGAGAGAGAGAGAGAGAGAGAGAGAGAGAGAGAGAGAGAGAGAGAGAGAGAGAGAGAAGGGGGGGGGGGTTGATATTGCAAATTGGTCGTTTACTCATACAATGCAAATTTAACAGCGCGTCGGTGGAGAAGTATCAGTACTGAAACTAAGTAAAGTAACACTAGGTAAGTATGGGGACTTAGCTAACCAAATCATCACAGGCTTGACAGGCTGCACAGCTACTACACCTACATATCACCTACATCAAGAAACCCAAGTCCTCAATGTCGAAGGCCACCTGGACATGAGAGGCACTCAATTCCTGGCTGCAGCCCCCACAAACCAACACCACCCACTACACTACATGGCAACACACCCACAGACACCAAGGAATATCAAAATAACACCAGCACACGGTATCACACACACATTCTGTCATCTCTCCCTCCCTGCCCACCACAAGCCAGCTTCCGGAGGAGCATCCATGCTTATGTCTCTCGCCGTTCCATCCAATCACTCATGGACAACGTCAGGCACTAACTCCCGAAATCCATCCCTCCTCCCTTCCTCGCGAGGACAGAATCCGCCTGGCCAGGCTGAGATGTGGGCTCCATCCAGCTCTTCTGAGCTATCAGAAAAGACTGACACCTGCCCAGGATACAACATGGCACCCAATACTATTGAAAACATTATGGAGGACTGCATTCTACACAATCACTTGCGCCAGCAATATAATCTACACTGTTCGGCCAGGCAGCTCAAGGAACGCCAACAACAACAACAACAACTTATGTTAACCTGGGCTTGGCCACGGCGCTTATCTTCGTATCAATGCCCTTTGGAGCCTGCAATGGGTAAATGGCCGAGTCATCTAGCCTATACCCTGTTCCAAATTGATAGGCCAGAAATCGTGAACCCTAGCCTTTGTAACTCTAAAAGGGCAAGAGCAAATAGGATGTATATTTCTACACCTATTCCCTGGTTGATCCTTCCTAAATGGTAGAAATGTTTGCTCGATTACTCTAGTCTTTTGTGAGTTATAGAGGTCAATGATAAACAGTGTTGCCCTACTTATTTGGAACAGGGTATAGTATACAGAAGCTATTACATTACACTAATATCAGGTTCCTATTCATATAGTAAGGCGAACAGAGGCACAGGGTGTAATGAGACTTACCCAAGTGTTTCGTCGTGCCAGGGAATCGAACCCCAATCATTCAGGGAATCGAACCCTAATAATTTCGTATATCTGAGCCGAACGTCCTAATCAATACGTCATGGGTTATCAACATGACCTTCTATTTGAACTTGGGAATTAGTGGTTATTATCCAAGTAGCAAGACCTCATAACCACACCCCCACTTCTATATACATTTTTAGATATCTACCTGTATATATAATATGTATAATATATAATTACATAATATTGTCATTTTACGGTGTTGACCCCTTCTGTACTGGCGACATCTTTCATATTATTTTCTCCAGCTACATGTAAACGATTATATGCAGCTTAATAAGGATATGTGGCAGTAAAAAGAGGTAATTTAGATAGTTCGAAGCCTGTTCATTGCTGGAGGCTATTTTCAAAATGAATACAATAGTTTAGCAGTAGCCAGCATAAAATGAAACGAACGGCCCTGTTACAGAAAGGGTTAATGATACGGAATTTTCGTACAACTTCGACATAAATTAAATAAATACAGAAAATTGAAAAAATATCAAATAAAATACAAGAAATATATAACAAAATAAATATACGGTATTCATCAATGTACACGTATATTAATGTAAGTGAAATATACGGTATTCATCAATATACGGTATTCATCAATGTACACGTATATTAATGTAAGTGAAATAAATATACGGTATTCATCAATGTACACGTATATTAATGTAAGTGAAATTGTACAAACAATTATTTGTACAGTTTCTCTATTATCAAGTAAATTTGCCTAAACAAGACTAGTGAATTAGCTTTTCTATATCATCTACGAATGAAAAAAAACTATAGTTGGTTTACATAAATGTTACTGAATCTTGGATAAATGCAGGTTACGTCTCTGAGAACAAATTTGTCCTCCTAAATTAAGGTAAATTTAATAACATGTAAGGTCTTTATTTTTGTATTTATTTTGTATTTATTTATTTGTTTCCCTTCGTGCATCTGTCCCTAGCCTGTTCTACCATTTATCATATTTCATTACCATATGTTGTTCTTGCTCTAATTGTATTGTATTCAACCTCACTTTCTGTTTTTCATTAAGTTATCTTCTGTATAAGAGTTTCCATTTTCTCATACTAATCTTTCTTTGATCAACTAATCTATCCGCATTATGTGTTCTGGTTTGTACTATTCGATTAAGGAATAGCGAGTAGATTTAGAAGTAGGGGTAGATTTAGGAGTAGCGAGTAGATTTAAGAGTAAGGAGTAGATTTAGGAGTAGATAATAGATTTAGGAGTAGGGAATTGATTTAGCAGTAGGGATTTATGAATAGGGCATAGCTTTAGGAGTAACGAGTGATTTAGGAGAAGCGAGTAGATTTAGGAGCAGGGAGTAGTTTTAGGAGTAAGGAATATATTTGGGAGTAGGGAATAGATTTAATAGTAGGGAACAAGTCTTGGAGTAAGGATTAGATTCAGGGGGGATACATTTAAGAATAGGTATTACATTTAGTAGTAGGGAGTAGATGTAGTACAGAGTTTCAGTAGTCACATAATTTACCAAAAAAATCAGTTCATGATACTCTCGACTACTTCCATCTCTCTCTCTCTCTCTCTCACACACACAATATATAAATATAATGTGTGTGTGTGTGTGTGTGTGTGCGCGTCATTACACTAAGAATATGGGTGGGAAAAACATAACATATTTTCTTGACGATGCTCAATACAAATGAGGCTAAGTAGCTTATCGTTCCAAGGGTCTATTGTGTACAAGGCCTCTGGCACAACCTGCTACTACAGCTACCTGTGACGCTCCTGCATAGTAGCCACGTGCGGGCATGCGCGAGTGTCGGCTGCCCAGCCGTTTAGAAACCGGCTGGCGGCAGCCGGCCGGCCGGCTTTTCCTTAGTATATATCCTACGACAATGTAACTAATGTCTGGGATATTCTTATGTTGTTTCACAGCTTGAAGCTGCCCTTATTCTTAACCAACGCATCTTAGTATATTTTATTCTCGATAGTTGATTGTTTCATTATAATATATAAGATGTAAGTCTAGTGAGAGTGGGAGGAGACGAGCGGGAGAGAGAGACCGGCTGGGGGACGTTGCTTCGCGCGGGCGCGGAGAGACTAGCTTGGGACGAGCCTGATTGTTGCCAAATTGATCGCAACGTTAGGCTTAGTTTCGACTCACGCAAGGGGTAGAGGATTTTGACCCGGCAACTGTGTTGAGTGTTGCCAAGCATGGGATGTATTTCGCATGCCTAGGGTGGGGTCCAGACAGATTCAAGACTCAGAGCTCACCTCACTGTCGTACCCTTCGGACCCCCTTGATATCTATCCCTCTCAACCCCACTTAGAAACTTTCTCTCTTACTTTGTATACCTTCTTTCCACTACTTCACCAATCTATTTAATTATCCCATCCCCTTGATAGACCTTATATCTATTATTGTATTAACAACGATCTCTCAGATAATTAGATAGGATTTTGGGCCTTATGCAGAGTTGTAATTGTTAATGAGACCTAGGAAGCTTTTTTGTTGTCTCATATTTGGTGGTTTCATGCTTGCTAGTGTGTTCTTGTGGCAGGTGAGCAGGGGCTAGACCGGAGGGGAGGCTTTTTGCGATCCTTTAAGTAAAGTCTGCTGGTGCGAGTCCTGTGGACCCGCACGACTTTACTAGGATACCCGTGGGAGTCTGGGGGGCATTTTCTTGTCTGTGTGCCTGTGTGTCTAGTGTTGTGTTGTGTGAGGGCCCTTGCCTAGTCCACTCAGCACTGCGTTAGCACGTCTTGCGTTTTTAGGGTCGCCAGGAGAGAGTCAGATACTTGGGATCTGAGTCTCTCAAGAGAGCACCCTTTCAATTAGAGTAATTTGGCGCACAGACTTGGGAACGTCCCTAGGCTAGAGCAGGTGGCTCAGCCCGGGTATCCGAAGCCTATATCCTTCCGGCTAGACCTCTGCCACCTGGCAGAATAACAGCTAGGGGTTTATTATTCTGCTTGTTATTGTGCCACAGTTTACCGTTTTTGTGAGCATTGTGAGTCAGGGTGTGGCTTAGAGACTCTGTCCGAGCAGGCTTGCCTGACTAAGAGTGAGAAGCACACCTGTATGTGGTTATGTTGCGAGTTGCTGCCTTTATTAAATTATACCTATGCCATTATACACTGTATGGCCTATCACTAGTATTTATTCCTGCTTATGAGTTAAGAGTTCTCTAAATCCGTAACTTACTTTCTTTGCTAAGCATCAGATCCTACAGTAGCCGCATGCAGTTTAGAAACCTGCATCTTGCCTACCTGTACGATGTTTTGAGGACTGTTTGCTTTCACCTTCTTTCACGCAGGGGTGATTAGTTGTATTAATTAACGTAACGTTAAATGTACTTTCTTCTAGTTTGTTATTAAATTGTTTCTGCAATTTAATTCCGTTATCTATCTTTTCCTTGAAGCTTTAAGTCAACTTAATTGTGTGATCTTTTATATAGCCTGCTTGACTATCAGCAGTCTATAGTGCGTGCACCCTGTAACCGAGTCATAGGATACCTTGTTGTCCAGGCAGGACTCTTGACGGTTTAGGGTGGTTTGTTGCCTGGGTTTATAGATAAGGGTTGGATCTAGCGTTTTCCGTTGTTGCTTGTTGCCGCATACCTAGTCCAATAGAAAGAGCCCAGTGTTTATATATCCCAGGACGTAACATACCGTACTTACCTATCAAACTACCCTACTAATACTTCAAAATACACCTATTACCTTTTCCTCATCTTTCTCCTCCAATCTCCCTCCTTCCTCCTCCTCCCTGTTCCTCCTCCCTTCCTCCTCCTCCCTGTTCCTCCTCCCTTCCTCCTCCTCCCTTCTTCCTCTTCCCTTCCTCCTCCTCCCTTCTTCCTCCTCCTCTCTTCCTCCTCCTCCCTTCTTCCTCCTTCCTTCCTCCTCCTCCCTTCTTCCTCCTCCCTTATTCCTCCTCCCTTCCTCCTACTCCAACTCTGGGCTCTTATACGCTCATGTCTACACCTTTGATCTCACTGCTAATAGCAAATCCTCCTTCAAGATAAATTTGTAATTTTTTAAATAGAAAAATGTCCCGGCCGAAGGCCGATATACTCCTAAGCTACAGGCTTGCTATCGCTCGCCAGGAAAAAATCGACACTTAAATGTCACGAAAAGTCTTAATATTGACAAAGAAATGTGACAAAGTCTTAAAATCGCCAAACTAATGGGCCGAACGTCTTATAATCTGACAACTAATGGGGGTACACATATAGAAGAAGGGGGGGGGGGGACCAGAAAAACGGCCCATCTCCTCTTAATACACCTTTACCATGAGCACTTTGATCGTCAAATGTCGGTGGTCAAATAATGTGCCAGGAATATATTATCTTCAATATTTTTGCCTTGGTATTGGAGACTATATTATCCGAGGTAGCTAAGTTCTTATACGAATTTATATTATAAACGATTATAGCAGAATTCACCGAAGAAAATCCAAGGAAACTTCGCTAGTACTCCCATTCACTACTCTAATTCGAACAACTCCGTGCTTGAACTCCTCTTATTTCATCAGTTCTTGTTATGTGGGGTCCCGCCTCCGAGGAACTCACACAGGGACGTGCTGGCAAACTTTACCTCCTTCATCATCAGTCTGTCTCACCCTTGTATTCGTCTGTATGTGTATATTGGCTCGTTTGTCGGTAACTCCTGTATTATCAACCTTTTTGACTCTTGTTTATCTGTGCATCTGTGTATGTAGGCTGGTTTGTCAGTAACCCCTTCATTATTAGTCTTTCTTACTTTTTGTATTCGTTTGTCTGTGTAGCTGTGTCTTAGGCTCGTTTGTCAGTAATTCCTTCATTATCAGTTTGTCTTACTCCTTTGTTTGTTTGTTTGTTTGTGTATATGTGTCTGTAGGCTCGTTTGTAAGTAACTCCTTCATTATCAGTTTGTCTTACTCCTTTGTTTGTTTGTTTGTTTGTGTATATGTGTCTGTAGGCTCGTTTGTTAGTAACTCCTTCATTATCAGTTTGTCTTACTTGTTTGTTTGTTTGTTTGTCTGTGTATGTAGGCTCGTTTGTTAGTAACTCCTTCATTATCAGTTTGTCTTACTCCTTTGTTTGTTTGTTTGTTTGTGTATATGTGTCTGTAGGCTCGTTTGTAAGTAACTCCTTCATTATCAGTTTGTCTTAATCTTTTGTTTGTTTGTCTGTGTATGTAGGCTCGTTTGTTAGTAACTCCTTCATTATCAGTTTGTCTTACTCTTTTGTTTGTTTGTTTGTCTGTGTATGTAGGCTCGTTTGTTAGTAACTCCTTCATTATCAGTTTGTCTTATTCTTTTGTTTGTTTGTTTGTCTGTGTATGTAGGCTCGTTTTTTAGTAACTCCTTCATTATCAGTTTGTCTTACTCTTTTGTTTGTTTGTTTGTGTATAGGTGTATGTAGGCTTGTTTGTCGGTAATTCCTTAATTTTCTTACTACTTTTTGTTTGTTTGTCTGAGCATATTATGTGAATGTAAGCTGGTTTGTAGGTAACTCACTCCCATGTATCTCTGTTTATCGGCCTTTCTGTCTGTTTGTCAGTCTCTCTGTTTTTCTCCCTAATTCGCAAGTCTGCCTCTTGATTTATATTTGTCTCTGTTTGTGTGTGTCTGTGTCTCTTAACTCACAGTTCCTAATTTGACTCACTACTATGACTCTATTCTACTCTTCAGTACTCAATTCTACTCCAACCACTTCCTCCTACTCCCTAGTTAAATTCCTGCTACTCCCTTCTTGAGCCACTTTTATCTTATCAGTTCTCGTGTGGGTTGCCGCCTCTGAGAAACACACTGTAACGTACACCCAAACTTTACCTCTTCCATCATCCGTCTCTATTGTTCGTATGTGTCTGCCTGGCTCTAATTCTTGATAGCCTAATGCTGAGTGTGCGTCATTTCGGTGTGAGTATCCTAGGTTCTAGTCCTTGGAGTACCACATGTATTCATTACTTTCATTGATTTCATTAGTTAGATTTATTTGTAAATTAATTGGTGGGTTGGTGAAAACAAATATGAATCTATGTATACGTGAATGTACGCTTGTTTGTCTATCACTTATCTATCTTGTCTATCACGTTGCTTTATTTCAGTAACCCATTCAGTACCGGTGACGGCCTTTACATTATATACTGGCAAGTATTAAAACAGTTTATTCAGCTTAGTAAGAACGTATATCCATTAAAAGGCTGCAGACTAGCTCGGTTAAAACTGTTTGCTGCAATAGATAATTATAATGCTTCATAAAATAGTCTAGGCTAAATGTAGTTGAAGTCAAATAACAAAAGACGTCACCGGTACAGAAATGGGTAAATGTGCATACGAATGTATCTCGGTTTCTGCCCGTCTGTGTTTGCCTGTCTGTTTTTCATCTGTATGCTTCTAATCCACACACTTACTCCTACTTCCGAGACTTACACTTGCTCGCTACACTTACTCCTACCATCTAACTTACTCCTACCCCCTACACGAACCAGAGGAGACCAGGCTCGTTGGGGATTCCATCCTACGAGGACAGGTCGAAGAGTTCTGCGACAGAGTCCCAAATCAACGAAAAAGATTTTTCATCCAAGGAGCTGGACTGGACGATATTGTGGAAGCCTTCGAAGATACCACAAAGGATGCAAATGAAAATACCCTTTTTGTCATCCATGCTGGTTCAAATGAAGTCATGCGCACCAGATCCGAAGAGTTGATGGAGAAATATCGCAAGATGATCCAGCACTACAAAAACAAGTCAAGGAATATCATCATCTCAGGCATTCTCCCCAAGATCGACGCACCTGACAAATTCTACGACAAGGCCTTCAGCACAAATAGCCGACTAAAATATTTGTGTCTGAGGGAAGAAGTTGAATTCATCAACCTCTGGGACAACTTCTACAACCAGCCTACTCTGTTCCGCAAGGATGGCACTCATCTAAAACCCTCTGGGTTCAGCACGCATGGGTCGTCTCCTACACGAAGCAGTCCGCAGCCATGGATCAAAAAACGCCATCCGAGAAGAAGCAGCAGTGACATAAATCATCCAACGCCAAGAAAAAAACAGAGGCAACCGAGGACCACCAGCGATAAGGACCGAAGACAGCGAGGACCGAGGACAGCCATGAACATAAATGTAGATCCGACAAGAACCAAAAATATTATTAAAGAGCGTTCCGTGAGTTCTAAAATAACAAATTTAAAGGTTTTCTATGCAAACGCTCGTAGCATACGCAATACATTTTCAGATTTAGAGGAGCTAGTGTTTACAGAAAATTATGATGTGATTGGCATAACAGAATCTTGGCTCAATACAGAAGATAGAGACTTTTTAGCAGAGTATTCACTTCCCGGTTATGTAATGTTTGAGAAAAGCCGAATAAATCGAAATGGAGGTGGCGTTTTACTTTATATCAAAGAAAGTCTTAACCCTACCCTCTTGTCAAAACCTCAAATTGTGAACGTCGACGCATCTTTTGTGCTAATAAAGAATAATAAAGGTACAAAAATAATACTTGCATTAATATACAGACCTCCAGCTCAATCAGTGCAACCTGACCGAAAAATTTACGAACAAATTGCAGATGTAAGTAACTCACACGATACCGTCATTTTTTTTTACTTTAATTTACCTGTGACCAAGTGGGGCGATACTCTTACTTCACACTCCGGACATGACTTGTATACGAACTTGCAAGAGAGTTCGCTTTATCAATTTGTTCGAACGCCGACCCGTGGTAATAACGTTCTTGACATTGTACTTGCAACAAAAGAAGAATTGATAGAGAATTTGAATGTTGGTGATAAATTCAGTAACAGCGACCATCGTACGATAACTTTCACTTTAAAGTTTACTAGTAACGAACCAAATAGTAGCATCGAAAAAGTCCCTAATTTCAAGAAAGCAAACTTCCATAAACTTAGAGCTATGTTTAAAGAAACTGACTGGAGCTTTTTAATTAACAATAACGACATAAATACATCTTGGAAGTTATTCGAAACCACTTACCTAAAAGCAGTGCAAGACTGCATACCATCGAAAATACGGCGTCCAGGCCATAATAATAAGCCCAAATGGTGGAATAAAGATATTTCAAACTGCCTGCTTGCTAAAAAATTTGCTAATGATAGATTAAAATCCTCACAAAATGACGAAGAACGGTGAAATTTGTAGAGCTACGACGCAAAGCCAAAAAGTTAATTAAGCAAAGTAAAAAGACCTTAGAGTTACATATTGCGAATCAAAGTAAAACAAACCCGAAAGAATTCTATAGTTATATCAGAAAAACAAAAAGTTACTTCAACTGTTGGACCGTTAGTCGATGAAAAAGGAGAATACACCAAAGACGAAGTACAAATGAGTAATGCCCTCAATACCTTCTTTGCATCAGTTTTTACAACAGAACACCTCAGTGATATCCCTACACCATCGCCGATTCAGATTGATAATTCAGATGTTCTAAGCAATATCACCGTTACAGAGAGAGAAGTATTGAATTGTTTAGATAAACTCAAGGTAAATAAAACGCCAGGACCTGATACAATCTCGCCTAGAGTTCTAAAGGAAGCTAAGAATGAGCTCTCCAAACCACTGACATTACTATTCAATAAATCCTTGCAGTCTGGAACTATGCCTGATCAGTGGAAGCTAGCCAACGTAACACCGATATTCAAAAAAGGCAGCAAATCCCTACCCAGTAACTATCGTCCAATTAGCTTAACCTCAGTTGTATGTAAAATGCTAGAAACGGTCATACGAGACAGACTCGTAAATCACTTAGAGGAAAATAACATACTTAAAGATACTCAACACGGCTTTCGTAAAAAACGTTCCTGTTTAACAAACCTCTTAGACTTCTTCCACGATATCCTCAACCTCTACGATGAGAGTAAAGCTGTAGATATTATATACCTTGATTTTCAAAAGGCCTTTGACAAAGTTCCCCACAAATGTTTACTGCTAAAACTAAAAGCGCATGGAATACAAGACGGTGTGTTGAAATGGATAGAAAATTGGCTCGGCGACAGAAAGCAAAGAGTAGTCATAAACGGTAAGGCATCTAAATGGACCAATGTAAGTAGCGGGGTACCCCAGGGATCGGTACTAGGACCAATTATCTTTCTAATTTACATCAACGACATAGATGAGGGTCTCATCTGTACAATCTCAAAATTTGCTGACGATACAAAAATTGCAAATAGCGTACTCTCAAAAGAACAAGTTGACGATATGCAACACAATCTAGATAAATTGTCATGTTGGGCCCAAATTTGGCAAATGAGTTTCAATGCGGATAAATGTAAAGTACTACATATCGGATACCTAAATGAGAAAGCAAACTATTCGATGAATGGCAGTCAGATTAAGAATGTAAACAGAGAAACCGATCTGGGAGTAACAATATCGAGTAACCTAAAACCGAGTCAACAATGTTCAGAAGTTGTTAAGAAGGCAAACAAAATAATTGGCTTTATAGGCAGGTCATTTGAGCATAAATCCAAAGAAGTTTTCCTAACCCTTTACAATTCCTTAGTCCGCCCTCTTCTGGAATACTGCGTTCAATCCTGGTGCCCTTATTACCAAAAAGATATAAACAAGCTAGAACGAGTTCAACGTAGAGTTACCAAAATGATACCTAGCCTAAAGAACAAACCATACGAAGAGCGTCTTAGAGAATTAAATCTATTTCCTTTAACCCAGCGCAGATTAAGAGGTGACTTAATTCAAGTGTTCAAAATCATCAAAGGCATCGACAATATGAACTGTAGTAAGTACTTCACTATCGACCAATCTAATTACACGCGGGAAAACAGTTGCAAAATTATTGGTAAATCTTTTAACTCACACGAATCTAAGAATTTCTTCTTCAATCGAGTTATCAACTTGTGGAATGGGCTTCCCCGAAACGTTATAGACTGCATCACCGTTGATTCATTTAAACTCCGCCTAGACAAATATCTCGCATCAAACCCGCGAATGACTGCGTTTGTAAATTAATAACTTATTTTATCCCCCCCTCAGTTACTAACCCATCTGTCCCCTACTAACTTCCTAATCCTGCCACGAACATTAGTTCCAGGGCAGTAATTCCCTTTCCAATGTTCCCTTACCCACTCTAAACCACTGTTTGGACACTTGATCCTCAGTGTTTTGGAGGACAAGCAACCTAGAAGGGTCACTAGATATGTTGTTGCTTGATTTCCTTTGTACTCCTTTGTACTTACCCCTACCCCCCACACTTACACCTACTGTACATATCCAAGCATCATCCACTATTATCACATCATATACATGGTATAGGTCCGCTCTCAGGAACACACTGTGGGGTGTGTAGGTGAACTTTACCTCATCCATCATCAGTGTATCATACTCTCCTGTCGGTCTGTGCCAATGTATGTACCGGTATGTACACTATGTGTATTTGTTTTCGTGTCTCTCTCTATACTGTATATATATATATATATATATATATATATATATATATATATATATATCGCATTAATTACCTTAGACATGTACTAAGTATATCAGAACATACATATAATAACAAAACATTATCTCTCTCTCTCTCTCTCTCTCTCTCTCTCTCTCTCTCTCTCTCTCTCTCTCTCTCTCTCCTTACCTAGAACTAATGATGCACTCTCACGAACATCGCCTCATCTTACCTGTCGAGGGGAAAAATATACATAAGTAAAGGTTGACAAAATTAGCTACCTTGTAAACTGAAAAGCAACATAACATTACAAATATTAATAGTAAAATAATATAAACGGAATATATTTAAAATATCACCCACACATAGTAATAGTAATCTCTCGCTCTTTCTTTCCTTATCTATCATTGATTTACATTCACCGTTTCTTACTGCATGACAAAATGTACCCATCTTTCAACCTGTTTCTCTCTCTCTCTCTCTCTCTCTGTGGATTTAAGGCCAACCCCGGGTAACCTATTTCTAAAACTGGTTTCTTCAAAAATGAGTCCCGATTCTTAGGTTACCCTCCAGTCTTATCTTACACGACCCACTGATTACATGGAACGCTCACACACTCATATTATTTTTTTATTAATTTTATTAATTTACTTCATTTACCCCTTTTGTACCAGCGACGTCTTTTTAATATTATTCTAGCTATATTTAGACGATGTTGTGCAGTTTTAGAAGCATATCTGTGGTAGTAAAAATGGTAAAGCGAGATAGTTCGAAGCCTGTTAATTGCTGGAGGCCTTTACTAAACTGAATAAAATGGTCTAATGATAGCCAGAATAAAGTAAACAAGACGCACCGGAGACGTCTATTATGTTCAGTCCAACTATAATTATGTTCAGTCCAACTATAATTATGTTCAGTCCAACTATAATTAGACTATTTTGTGCAGTTTAGGACGGATCTCTAACAATTATATGGCTTGGAACTATCTCAACCAATCCTTTTAACGACCACAGATCCTTCTTAAACCGAATAAAATCGTCTAAAAGTAGCCAGAATAAAGTAAACAATCCGTCACCGGTACAGAAGGGGTTAACTGTCCTTTTTTATACGCCTATGTTTTACAGTGTATGCCGTGAGTTGGCGGTGTTATGTCGACGTATGGGGCAGCCAGGGCACGACACAATTAATTAAGGGAGCCCACCTCGCTTTTCTGCTCTTTCTCTCCCTCTCTCTTTGGCTTGTATGCATTCGGCCCCATTCAGCCAACTGTTTTAAGACGTTTATCCCCATCCAGGTGTCGATTTTTTCCTGGCGAGCGATAGCGAGCCAGCAATGTATAGAAATCCGGCTTTGCCGGAGAATTTTTTCTTTCGAAAAATGTACAAATTTATATTGCTGTCAAAACAAATATATATATATGGAGGCTCGCTACTGCTCGCCAGGAAAGTATTGACACCTGGATGGGGGTAAACGTCTTAACCCTTGTCTGGCGGGGGTGGACTTAAGTCGGTTTAGAGAACCATGGACTATGTGGCGGGGACCGACTTCAGGCGGTGTGCAATTCTGAGTAATATTTGGCTCTGAGAGAGAGACGAGCGGTGGGAGGAGAGTAGGCCGACTCTGACCGTTCGGCACGGCTCTCGCGCCAGCACTGGGCCCAGCTCCACACACACCCACACTCACTGCCTCGCTACACAGGGAATTATGTAAGGAAATTACCGTATTTTAGGGATTTTTCCTTCGTCTTGCACGATCGTTGCAAGAGAACGCGTGGTCGTAGAAGGATGGTTCTGGTGTCATTGGAAAGCTCAATTATCGCCCTTTCAGGGATACTGTTACGATCGGGTCTCGTATAAATCAGTGGCTCTTATACATTGGACTAGACTGCCATAAATGCAACAACGGAAACGCTAGATCCAACCCCTGATATATAATCCCGTCGAACAAAGAACACATATACCCTCCAGAGTTATATCTGCGATAGCAGGGTATCTTAACTCTCAGTATCTATGTGCTTCTACTATAGGCTGATGTTCTCTGAAACAGCCTATTACCTATAACATATGGTTGCTTAGTTATGGTACACAAGGAAAAGATAGTTAACTTAATTAAATCACAAGAGTTATCTAATGCAAACAAGAAGAAGGTTTACTTAACGTTACTTTAATCAATAATATCTGTCACTCCTTTATGAAAGAAAGTGTTGTAAAGTCCTCAAGCACCGAACAAGGAATCTTCTGAATAATGTCGGATGCTACTAAGAAGAACGTATCGGAAATGGAACCACAAAATAGCAGGAGGCAGGACAATGCACGTGTAGGCTAAATACACAAAAAGGCTGGACCTATAATGTTATTGGACACAAGAATATTATAAGCGGTGCAACAGTAATAATGCTCGCCACGAAAAAGTAGTACTCCTATTAACAAAACCGGTCTATGCTGGTTGTGTCTCTCTACAGCAACCTAGACCTCAAAATGCTTGTGTAGAAATAATGGGTATGCATAAAAGAGTATATGATCTAATCCAGCCAATGTCTACCCGGGTTAATAAAGTCTAGCTGGGAT
Source organism: Paralithodes platypus (assembly GCA_032716605.1). Lineage (NCBI taxonomy): Eukaryota > Metazoa > Arthropoda > Malacostraca > Decapoda > Lithodidae > Paralithodes > Paralithodes platypus. The sequence continues at coordinate 8,746,426 of CM064578.1, read as the reverse complement.
GCGCAAAGGTAGAGAATTCTGGTGGAGCAAGGCAGCTCCTAGCCTAGTGTGGACCTTGGGTCTGTGCGGCCTGATTACGTTAATATGAAGGGGTGCTCTCCTGAGGATTCTCGATCACAAGTATCGAGTATCCTCCTGGCGACCCTCAAAAGTAAAAGCAAATAGAGTTAGAACAGTGTTGGGTGGATTAGGCAAGCAGCCCTCACGCACTACACAGTCTAAACTCCAAGGTACACAGACAAAAGATCCACCCAGGTAACCCACAGAATCCGTAGTGTCGTGCAGCTCAAAAGTAGCCTACACACAGTGAAAACACCAACAGCAAGGTACCTGATCCCTAGTCTAGCATTATTTAACCCTGTAGAAACATTAGTGATTGATGGAGACAGTCCGAGCAATACAATCTCCCAAAAAGACAATGACTATCTTCAACCTTAGCCTAGTACATAAGAAATGTGAGATCCAGCATATAATACAGTCTGGCCACCAATTCAAGGTGTGGATGAAGGGAACCAGAGGGGGATTGATATTAATAACAGGTGAGGAAGTAGTGGAAATGATAGAGGCAGTAGAAGAGAAAGATTCTAAGACAAGAGTGTGGAACAGTTCAAGGGAGATGCTTAGAGTATGCTGTCTGGGACGGATCTGACCAGGATATTTCCAGGGACCGCATGGGTGGAGTCCCAGTTCGCAGGAATGGCACGAGGGCGCACGACAGTCGCCCAGTAAGCATCCGCCTAGTAGGCCGTGTTAGGCAGGAGGCAAAGAATCCCGCGAGGCCTATGTAAGGGGGCCGGCCACGCGCCACACTCACCACCAAGTCACACCACCTGGTCTCACTCTCTCTCTCTCTCCCGCTCGCCTTCCCATCATTCAACTACTTAACACAATACTTTCAATTGACTAAATAAAATAGAAAGGATTGTGACCGACGAAAACAAAGAACAGTTCTGAACTGTCTGCAACACAAGCTTTCTCGAGAAGGAAAGTACACAATGATAGGTAGACTGTAGCTACATTCTCTGCCCTGGCGAGTCCTAGCGAGTAAGCCATGCGGTTCTGGGGGAAGCGGTGAGCGTCACACCCCACCCAAGATTTTTAAGAGGCTCCAACTACGAGCTCTAAATCTGACACGCAGAACCCATACAAAATTCGCCACTCCTAGTCACCCAGCGACAATGAAATATAAAGCACAGTTCTCTTCAAAATAACACATTATAAAAATGAACAACCCCTCCCAACACAATAGATTAAATTACATAGTTATGCTCATAAGAGCGAGCTTCACTAGCCCAGCCTTCTGAGAGGAGTACAACTCAGAATTTCTGCTATAACTTACTTAAACAAAATTTAACTATCAAAGAAAGAGTGTTTATAGGATTTTTATATTTTTAATATGTTTATGGCGGCTGCACTACAGGGGCAGCCTAGTTTTTTTTGTCTTCTATACCAACACAGCAACTCCTACTTTACGACCCAATACGCTGGGCTACCCACGCGAGCCAACAAGCACCAGACGTAAACATACTAATCAAACCAAAGTGGGAGGCTACCCTTGTGATGATCTACCCCGGGTCTTCCACCCTCGATAAGCAATCTGCAATCACATTCTCAGAACCGGCAATATGGCGTATGTCTAGGTTGTATTCCTGCAACATTAATGACCACCTGGTCAGCCTCATATTCCGGTTATGGAATTGATTCAGGAACTTGAGGGGGTGATGGTCGGTGTAGATCACCACCACTGGTCCATAGGCTGGAACATACACCTCAAAGTGCCTGAGTGCTAGCACAATCGCCAGCAGTTCCTTCTCAACTACTGAATAGTTCTTCTGCGCCGAGTTGAACTTTTTTGAGAAGAAACTGACTGGGTGCTCCAGCCCATCTTCGTCTGATTGCATCAGAACGGCACCAGCCCCCACACCACTGGCATCAGTTGCCAGCTGGAATGGTCGGCTAAAGTCCGGGGACCTGAGGATTGGGTGAGTACACAACAGGTGTTTTACTAGCAAAAAAGCCCTCTCACACTCAGGCGCCCACTTAAACTTTCTATCTTTGGCCAATAGGTCCGTCAGAGGAGCCAGCACAGTAGAATAACCCTTTATAAAGCGGCGGTAGTAACCAATCATGCCCATAAACCTCATGATCTGCTTCTTGGTGGACGGCCTGGGGAAGTGGTTAATAGCCAATATCTTGTTCTGTGGGGGGCACACCTGGCCCAAACCCACCATGAACCCCAGATACTGCACGGTAGCCCGCACAAAATCACACTTTCCCAGGCTAACCACCAAGTTTGCCTCGCTTAATTTCTTAAATAGGGATTCTACATGTTCACAGTGGCTCTTGAAATCGTCATCGTAGATAATGACGTCGTCCAGGTACACGGTACAGTTCGGAATGTCAGCCACTAACTCGTTCATCAAGCTTTGGAAGGTCGCTGGTGCGTTCTTTAGACCGTACGGCATGACATTACAACGATATGTAGCACCATCCACCACAAAACCACACACCTCTTTCGCCCGTTCAGACAAAGGCACCTGCCAGTAACCTTTTACCAGGTCCACCTTGGTCAAGAACTTGGCCCTGCCAATCTTGTCTACACAGTCATCGACCCGGGGAAGAGGATATGGGTTGGTGGGAGTCAAGCCGTTTAGCCTGCGGTAATCAACACAGAAGCGCACCTTGCCATCCGGCTTAGGTTGCAGCGTTACGGGAGATGTCCACTTTACCGCCCCCTTCTCGATCAGTCCCTGTTGCAACATATACTCCAACTCCGCCCGGAGGGCCGGAAGTTTAATAGGGGGCACCCTATAGGGCACTGATTTGAAGGGTGGGTGGTCTCCGACGTCAACGTCGTGCACCTCCTGAGTAGTGAGGCCTGGGTGTTCCGCAAATACAGTAGGGTATAAACAAAATAGGCGCTCGACAGCCACACGCTGTTGCTCAGGTAGGTGTTGCAAAGCCTCATGAGCCGCCTATCTCGTGTTTCCCGCCCACTGATCTGCAGAAACATGATAATCCCAGTTGTCATCCACCTGCGCATGACTGTCCCGTTCTCCTTCTCCACCTTGACTGCTGAAAGTCATCACGGGGACAGTGAGAGGCTCAGGTGGGCGCCTCACATACTCCTTCATCAGGTTGACATGACATAACTGATTCCTCTTACGCCTGTCTGGAGTGGCCACCAGGTAATCTAAGTCCGAGAGCTTCTCTGCTACCCTATAAGGACCAGCGTACTTTGCGGATAAGGGGTGACCTACAAGAGGGAGTAGTATCAACACCTCCTGACCCACGTGAAATTACCTGAGTTTCACCTTGTGGTCGTACCTGTCCTTCACGAGGGCCTGAGAGCCTACCAGATTGCGGCCAGCCAACTCCAGACTACGCAACATTCGTTCTCTACTCTCAAGTTCGACAGCACCGTCACTACACTTTAGAACCTCCGGGTCTTCTAGCTGCAATTTGCGAATATCTGAGGGAGCTAGCCTGTCTAAGTGTTTGCAAAACAACTCATGCCCTCCCCCAACATCGAACTTTGCATCCCGTTGCTCTCTCCGTGTATACCGTTGCTGCCTCTGAGTCTCTTTAAGCCCTGCCTCTACATTCTCAGTGACAGGTGGTGGTGCTTCTCCAGACTCTAATAACGGTGCTAATACTGAGTCCCCGAGAAGCGCTGCTGGTACTAGACTCTCCACCGTATCAGCTTTCAGCACCTTCTCGTGACCGTTCCTCCGCTTATTTGAAGACTGTTGGTTAGGCTGTGACTCCCTGGATGCGAGAGATCTGGTTACAACACACACGCCATTGGTTGCACCTGACACTTCTCAACCCACTCCTGTTCCTCCCTACTCACGTCGGCCGGCTCCTCGGCAACGACTAAGGGTGAAACCTTTAGAAGCAGGCACCGCAAAGTCATTGCCGAGAAGGAGGTCGACGCCCCCAACAGGCAATTTCTCCACGATTCCCACATCCAGTTCGCGAGTCACACCGTCAACTTCAAGCTCCATTCTAACAAGCGGGTATGACCTAGTTGCATTAACTCCATGCACCACAACTACCCGCGCCGCGTTTATGGGTCTACCAGTGAAATTCTTCAAGAGTGTCTGAGAGGCACCTGTGTCACGCAAAAGCTGTACCCTGTGCTTCTTGCCCCCCCCACTTCACGCAGCCATGCCCTCTATGGTCGCAAAAGGCATCGCGGACAGGGTTCGAGCCTTCCGGATCCTTCTTCACTGGCGGTGCTCCATCCTCTGATCTTATGCCTCCAGCAAACACAGAAGACTTCTGGAACACCCCAATGCTGCGAGCCAATGACACAGCCGCCGTGGGAGGTCTGCTCGGACAAGCTTTTGCCATGTGCCCCTCTTTGTGACAGTGATAACACTCAAATTTCCCCTTGGACTTATACTGAGGTGTAAAAGTCCCCTGACCCTTCTTAAACGGGGCAGTGCTAGGTTTGTGATCAGTCTTGGTGTCATTGCTTTTAAATTTATGTGTGTCCATATTCCGGGGAGGGGGAGGGTAACGCTCCTTAACCCGGTGAGACCCAGCGTCGCACGTGTTGCGTCGGTAGTCTTTGATCACCAACTCCCAGCGACGCATCACGTGCGTCCGACATATAAAATACACTTACGTGGCTCGTAAGGTAGGAAATGGCGGGAGAATAGGAGGGGGAGGTACCGTAGTGTGTGTGGGAGCCGGGCCAGTAGGTGTGAGCGGGCCGAGACAGCCGCGCGGCTGGTGGTGGTGGGCTTAGTGGGGATAGTTTACACCCCTAGTTCACCGCCACTTTGAACCTTCATTACTCCGGTCGTATGGGAGCTAGAGGCTTGAGATTTATGTGAGATACTCCTTAGGATGTATGCCGTACAATGCCATACTCAGTTTTTACCCTAGTGCTCCCGGGCGGGTGGTCATGCGGGGGAGACGAACTATTGAAACCCCCCCCCCGCCCCCAAATGACCGAAATGAGTTTTTTTTTATTTTTGTCTTCATTTCTCACCATTCTCTTCCATTTTGCCTCAACAAATTGTTTTGAGGCTCCCCCCCCCCCAAAAAAAAATGTCAGAGGTGATTTTTTTTTTTTTTTTTCATTTCTCATCCTTGTCTTCCATTTTAGCAAACAAAAAAAAATAAGTTAAAATGGCTTGGGACTGGGGTGAACAAAATATTATAACTAGCCGGGGCTCAACGGGTTAACGCCTACATCGTTTCTCTGTGCAGAGCCGCACCCCCGAATTAGTGACAACCGAAGATCAGCCATCTCTGCTGCTTCTACGAGAGTTCTTGGGTTCTTCTCTTTAAGGTTTAAAGTCAAGTCGCCGCCCGTACACTTATAAAACTGCTTTAGAAGCATCAACTGTTTCATCTCATCAAACGTAGTTGTCTTCTCTGATCTGAGCCAGTTTCCCATAGCGTCGGACAGGTCCCGGGCGTGCTCCAAGAAGGTACTGTCTCGCCCCTTAGTCACACCCCGGAACTTTAACCTATATGTCTCGGGTTGTAGCTCATATGCCCGCAGGACAGCCTCCTTGAGCTCCTCATAAACAACGCAGGACTCCAAAGGCAGTGCATCGTAAACCTTGAGCCCCTTACCTACGAGTCTAGAGGACACAAGGGCCTCCCACTTAACTTCAGGCCACTGATGCTCCCGGCACTTCTTCTCAAATCTATTGAAAAACTCTATGACACCAGACTCGTCAAATACAGGGACCAGTTTGAGAAGGTGCGACAGAGACTGATCATGCGCACGGTTTCCAGTACCGAGTCGCTGTCCCGTCGTCTCAACACGAGACTTCTCTAAATCCATGTCGGCACAGTATCTTGTAGATTCTAGTTCAGTCCTAAGCTCAGCTTCCCTCGTCTGTTGCTGCATCCTAGCCAGCTCTTTTCTCTCTTCTATCTTAGCTAGCTAATTTCTCTCTTCTATCTTAGCTTGCTCATTTCTCTCTTCTATCTTAGCTAGCTCTTTTCTCCCTTCTATCTTAGCTAGCTCTTTTCTCTCTTCTATCTTAGCTAGCTCTGTCTGCTGTTGACTCTGATGTTGCATCTTTGCCATCTCGAGCTGAAAGAGCATCTCCGGGGTCAAACCTTGAGGAGGAGGAGGAGATGCAATGATGTTAGAAATACCCGGTGATCCGCCCAGGGGCAAACCACCCTGCCAGTCACTACCCACCTGCGGAAGCGTGCTCAGGGTCGGTACTCCAATAGGAGGATTGGGAGTCGAGTGAAGGGGAGGCTCGGCCAAAGGGCTCTGAGCACTCAGCCTACCTCGTACGCCAGTCACCCAACCCAGCATACACGTCATCAGGTCATCCTTGGTCATGCCACTAGTACATACATGACCGATAGCTGTGGCTAAGCACTGGAGACCGTACCGATTCACACCCACCAACCGGTCGGAAGTAACAGGCCATTGTAAAAAATTCCTTGCATCCTCCTCACTGTTCACCAAGTTAACAACCTGCCCATGCTGCTGCTCCTCAGCTTCTACATCACGTACTGTGTCTTCATCCTGCACTGATCCGCTATAAGACATGATGCTCACTGAAGATTTTTCACTTTGATACACAAAAAAGAAGTACCCCAAACTCTTATACCACAATATTCACAATAAAAAATTCTCGGAGACCGCTTAAGTGCTATATTACTTTGCTAAACAAATAATTCTTGCATGTCCTCAAAAAATATTCCACAAAATCAACAAATGTTCACTGCCTAAACTGTGAGAAAAATCTGCACAATAACCTGCAATTATATGTCAGTTCACCAAATCCTGAGCTAGGTCGCCATTTGTTACGATCGGGTCTCGTATAAATCAGTGGCTCTTATACATTGGACTAGACTGGCATAAATGCAACAACGGAAATGCTAGATCCAACCCCTGATATATAATCCCGTCGAACAAAGAACACATATACCCTCCAGAGTTATATCTGCGATAGCAGGGTATCTTAACTCTCAGTATCTATGTGCTTCTACTATAGGCTGATGTTCTCTGAAACAGCCTATTACCTATAACATATGGTTGCTTAGTTATGGTACACAAGGAAAAGATAGTTAACTTAATTAAATCACAAGAGTGATCTAATGCAAACAAGAAGAAGGTTTACTTAACGTTACTTTAATCAATAATATCTGTCACTCCTTTATGAAAGAAAGTGTTGTAAAGTCCTCAAGCACCGAACAAGGAATCTTCTGAATAATGTCGGATGCTACTAAGAAGAACGTATCGGAAATGAAACCACAAAATAGCAGGAGGCAGGACAATGCACGTGTAGGCTAAATACACAAAAAGGCTGGACCTATAATGTTATTGGACACAAGAATATTATAAGCGGTGCAACAGTAATAATGCTCGCCACGAAAAAGTAGTACTCCTATTAACAAAACCGGTCTATGCTGGTTGTGTCTCTCTACAGCAACCTAGACCTCAAAATGCTTGTGTAGAAATAATGGGTATGCATAAAAGAGTATATGATCTAATCCAGCCAATGTCTACCCGGGTTAATAAAGTCTAGCTGGGATGCGCAAAGGTAGAGAATTCTGGTGGAGCAAGGCAGCTCCTAGCCTAGTGTGGACCTTGGGTCTGTGCGACCTGATTACGTTAATATGAAGGGGTGCTCTCCTGAGGATTCTCGATCACAAGTATCGAGTATCCTCCTGGCGACCCTCAAAAGTAAAAGCAAATAGAGTTAGAACAGTGTTGGGTGGATTAGGCAAGCAGCCCTCACGCACTACACAGTCTAAACTCCAAGGTACACAGACAAAAGATCCACCCAGGTAACCCACAGAATCCGTAGTGTCGTGCAGCTCAAAAGTAGCCTACACACAGTGAAAACACCAACAGCAAGGTACCTGATCCCTAGTCTAGCATTATTTAACCCTGTAGAAACATTAGTGATTGATGGAGACAGTCCGAGCAATACAATCTCCCAAAAAGACAATGATCAACTTCAACCTTAGCCTAGTACATAAGAAATGTGAGATCCAGCATATAATACAGTCTGGCCACCAATTCAAGGTGTGGATGCAGGGAACCAGAGGGGGATTGATATTAATAACAGGTGAGGAAGTAGTGGAAATGATAGAGGCAGTAGAAGAGAAAGATTCTAAGACAAGAGTGTGGAACAGTTCAAGGGAGATGCTTAGAGAATGCTGTCTGGGACGGATCTGACCAGGATATTTCCAGGGACCGCATGGGTGGAGTCCCAGTTCGCAGGAATGGCACGAGGGCGCGCGACAGTCGCCCAGTAAGCAGCCGCCTAGTAGGCCGTGTTAGGCAGGAGGCAACGAATCCCGCGAGGCCTATGTAAGGGGGCCGGCCACGCGCCACACTCACCACCAAGTCACACCACCTGGTCTCTCTCTCTCTCTCTCTCGCTCGCCTTCCCATCATTCAACTACTTAACACAATACTTTCAATTGACTAAAATAATAAAATAGAAAGGATTGTGACAGACGAAAACAAAGAACAGTTCTGAACTGTCTGCAACACAAGCTTTCTCGAGAAGGAAAGTACACAATGATAGGTAGACTGTAGCTACATTCTCTGCCCTGGCGAGTCCTAGCGAGTAAGCCATGCGGTTCTGGGGGAAGCGGTGAGCGTCACAATACATAATTGTATTATGCTCTGGCTCTTGTTTATGCATGAAAAAGAGCACGGAAACAAGGTCGTTTAGGGTAAAATCACCCGCTTGGCAGGTAGTAGAAGTTACTGAAGGGCCCGCTCGTAAGGCGTTAAAACAGTAGGCAGAATGGAGCCGAATGGATACAAGCCAAAGAGGGAGGGAGAGAAAGTGAAAAAAGCGAGGTGGGGTCTCTTAAGGGTAGATGTGTTTGTTTGTTCTCCTTTTTAATTATTTGTTGCTCCCTAGACCATCATTAAGTTTTTTTAAATAACCTTCGAGATAAATTTGTAAATTATTCGGTAAAAAATGTCCCGGTCGAAAGCCTGTTCCTTCTAAATTACAGGCTTGCTATCGCTCGCCAGGAAAAAATCGACACCCTAATGGCACGAAAGATCTTACAGTTGACAAAGAAATGGGGTGATAGGTCTTAAAATTAACCAAAAAATGGGGCGAAAGGTCTTAAAATCGCCAAACTAATGGGACGAACATCTTAAAATCTCTAAACAAAGGGGGCTAAACATAAGGGAGAATGGGGTCCAGAAAACCCCTACAAGAGAGACGCATAAATCACCTCTTCTTCGCACACTATGGCGGTTTGATCGTGTACACTGTAAAATAGCAAGGATATCTATCTATCTATCTATCATTCTATCTATCTATATGCTCAGGCCCGATCCCCATTTTCCTATTTTTTATTTTTATTTTCTATTACATTCTATTTTATTATGGTTTGTTTTCCTTTTTTCTCGGGGGTGTCAAGGATATAGAACAGGTAATTACAATCATTGGGTATACTGATGGTGATTTACCTGCCTATCCTTTTCCTAGCCTTGTAGTTGATGGGACATGCGTATATTACTAAAATAAATTTACCTCTATAAAGATTATGGACACTTTACTTACTCTGTTCGTACTTTCTTTAAACTTATGTTGTGAAGTGTATTATTTACTCTTTCTTTAAACTGATGTTGTGAAGTGTATTATTTACTCTTTCTTTAAACTGATGTTGTGAAGTGTATTATTTACTCTTTCTTTAAACTGATGTTGTGAAGTGTATTATTTACTCTTTCTTTAAACTGATGTTGTGAAGTGTATTATTTACTCTTTCTTTAAACTTATGTTGTGAAGTGTATTATTTACTTTCTTTAAACTGATGTTGTGAAGTGTATTATTTACTCTTTCTTTAAACTTATGTTGTGAAGTGTATTATTTACTCTTTCTTTAAACTGATGTTGTGAAGTGTATTATTTACTCTTTCTTTAAACTTATGTTGTGAAGTGTATTATTTACTCTTTCTTTAAACTTATGTTGTGAAGTGTATTATTTACTCTTTCTTTAAACTGATGTTGTGAAGTGTATTATTTACTCTTTCTTTAAACTTATGTTGTGAAGTGTATTATTTACTCTTTCTTTAAACTGATGTTGTGAAGTGTATTATTTACTCTTTCTTTAAACTTATGTTGTGAAGTGTATTATTTACACTTTCTTTAAACTTATGTTGTGAAGTGTATTATTTACTCTTTCTTTAAACTTACGTTGTGCAGTGTATTATTTACTTTCTTTAAACTTACGTTGTGCAGTGTATTATTTACTTTTTTTAAACTTACGTTGTGCAGTGTATTATTTACTTTCTTTAAACTTACGTTGTGCAGTGTATTATTTACTTTCTTTAAACTTACGTTGTGCAGTGTATTATTTACTTTCTTTAAACTTACGTTGTGCAGTGTATTATTTACTTTCTTTAAACTTACGTTGTGCAGTGTATTATTTACTTTCTTTAAACTTACGTTGTGCAGTGTATTATTTACTCTTTCTTTAAACTTATGTTGTGAAGTGTATTATTTACTCTTTCTTTAAACTTATGTTGTGCAGTGTATTATTTACTTTCTTTAAACTTACGTTGTGCAGTGTATTATTTACTCTTTCTTTTTACCACAAATTAATTTATTAAGGGGGATGACCTGTTTTTTTCTCTCTTTGGGTTGTATCCATTAGGCCCCATTCAGCCTACTATTTTAAGATGTTTATCCCCATCCAGGTGTCGCTTTATACCTGGATAATTTTAGATAATGAGTTAGACAGCTGGCTAAATTTGTATATTTTTCGTACATTTTTCGATAGAAAAATGTCTCCGGCAAAGCCGGATTTTTCCATAAAATGCAGGCTCGCTATCGCTCGCCAGGAAAGAATCGACACCTGGATGGGGATAAATATCTTAAAACAGTAGGCTAAACAGGACCGAATGGATACAACAAAGAAAGAGAACAAAAATAGCAGGTCACCCCCCTTAAACTCTTACGTATCTAACGCAAGGTGTGTGATATATTTTATATTTCTTTCCAATAATTTCAGTTACTGTCAGGTAGAAAGTGATGGCCTATGCAGTTCGTATTTAGAAGTTACTTGATTTTTCCAATTTAAAAGTAAATATTATTGACCTAAAGCTTAAAATGTCAATATCTCAACACTTAGTACCATGTGAAAAGACGTGGATAACCACGTCTTTTCATATGATACGTAAACTCATTCTAAATAGTCTCTCTCTCTCTCTCTCTCACACACACACACACACACACTCACTCACCCACACTCTCTATCCCTTTCCTTTTCTCTTCCCCCACTAACTGATTCACTCACTCACTCACTCACTCTCTCTCTCTCTCTCTCTCTCTCCGCTCATTTTTACTTTTTCCTCTCCCAGATTACCTTTCCCGGGTCCGACTATTCATTATCCTGTTTTTTTCTTCTTTTTTCAATCTTTCCTAATTATCCTTTCGCTTGTTTTGTTTTTCTTTCCTTTTTTCTCTCTCTCTCTCTCTGGCTCTCTTAAATTTTCTTGGTAATGGTCCCCTTCCATGCTAGCAGAGGGGAGAGGAGAGAACAGCGAGGGAGAAGGTAGAGGGGGGAGGGGGGAGGGGGGGGGGGGAGGAAAAATAAGTATTGATAGTAGTTGTTGTTGTTGCTATTGTGGTGGTGATGATGATGATGATACAAAGGAATACAAAGGAGAACAAAATGCAAGAGACCTATTGGTCCTTACGGGGCAATTTGTATATATAAAACTACTAATCTACTGACTACGAGGTAGAGAAAAGGATGTTGGTGGAGAAGGAGGAGTTAATGTTGGTGATTAGTGTAGAAGTAGGAATCGTGATGGTGGTGGTGGAGATTACTGTGAAGGTAGGGATTGTGGTGGAGGATGTGGATGCTGGTGGTGGAGCAGGAGTTGTGTTGGGGATTATTGAGGCCGTAGGAATTGTGGTGAATGAGGGTGGTGGGGGTGTGGGTGGTGGTGGAGAAGTAGTGTTACATAATTATACAGTATGCAGAGTTGGGACGCTTCGCCGTGTAGGCTTCTTCTGGAATTAGGGGTGTACATCAACTTATATATATATCCTGGACAGTTACAAGGCAACACCAACGACAGAACACAAATGTCATGCTGTTGTTTTTATTGATGTCTCCTCACTGTTCAGGATATATTTGAGTTGACTGTACAGTACACCCTTAGATGTTATTTCTGAAGATATTTACACGGTGCAACGTTGAGTATACTTGAGTCTCTACTCTGCAATTGTCTGTTGGAGCCTATTCTGAATCTTCATTAGGTATAACTTACAAAGAGATAATCAGCTAGCAATATGGGCGATTTTTTTTTTTTTTTTTTTTTTTTTCTATATTCCAACTTACTTCCTCTCGGGCATAGGCTGAGAGCCTTAACATTCACCGCTTTACAATGAACAGTGAACCCGTGAGGTCTTGTTCCAGTCTAGGGAGTGAGACATGTGAAGCACGTAGAGTACAACGAGCACCTGCCATCTTGCCTTCACATGAGGCACGGTGCTCACTCATGGCCTGAAACGACCCCATCTCTGAAGCCACCTCGTTCCCGTGCTTCACTGTCTCACCCCCTACACTCGGACTCTCACACTTACATACAACACAACGCCACCTGTTGAGCAGATAACTCACCAGGCATTGCACCCCTATAGCATATTTTGAATATGGGAATATTCATACAGTGCTATTTAATCGGGGAACAATGAGGGTATTTTATTGACGTTTCGGTGGGCTTGTGGTAATGCACTGATACCAGGTACAGTACAAATTCCATCCCAATAATATCTTCCCATTGATACATCGGGATTTGAACCCGGGACCTTTGGATTACCAGGCCAGTGGCAAGACCACTCCACCACACCTCCCCACATGAGAGAGAAAGGAATCGAATCAAATATGCGAGTCTCCTGCTCCTCTCAAAAGTAGTACAATACTTCCCTGGGCGGGGCTGTCTATCCCTATTACTTATAATGATGATGATGATGAGGAAGAGGCAAAGATAGGAGAACGAGGAAGGGAGGAGAATGAAAGAGAGGAATGTGGTAGTGGATGGTGGTGAAGGAGGCTGGTTGTGGTGGTGGAGGAGGAGGAAGGGGAAGGGAGGAGAGAGAGGAATGTGATAGTGGATGGTGGTGGCGGAGGCTGGTGGTGGTGGAGGAGAGAGAGGAATGTGGTGGTGGAAGAGGGGGAGGAGGAGGAAGGGAGGGGAAGGAAAGAGAGGAATATGGTAGTGAATGGTGGTGAAGGAGGCTGGTTGTGGTGGATTGTGTGGGGTGGAGATGAAGGTGAAATATTAACAGGTGGTAAGAGAGTGGTGGCACGATAGAAAAAAAAAATATATATATATATATATATCTTTCCATAACACAACCGAGCTCTGTGTTTTAAACATTAATGTAAGTTATTTTTCGCAATTTCGCATTCTATAATGTTTAGTAGTTTTGTGATTCTATTTTATGAATGCATAGTCCGCATTTAGGCTTACAGTCTTGTTCATGTTATCATACTGTGTATTGTTTCTTAAGCTTGTATTGTAATGTTATTGTTGATGCTTTCTTCCGCTCTGGCCGTAAATCGAACCCACGATTTAGGTATATTTTTATATATGGAGAGCAAGAGAGAGAGAGTAAGTGAGAGCTGTTGCTGCCAATAATGACTGCCTTCCCGTGGGCCTCGTTGGCTGAGGACAGGTGGTTATTGTGGGAGGGGGAGGAGGAGGGGGGGGGGAGGGGGGAGAAGAAGGTGGGGTAGGGGGATGGTGTTGGTGGAGAGGAGGGTGAAGACCATTAGTGTTGGTGGAAGGGATGGGCCCCGTTGGCTGAGGACAGGTGGTTATGGTGGGAGGAGGAGAAGGTGAGGAGGGGGAGTGTTAAGGTTAGGGGGAAGATGAGTGGGGATGGAAGGGGAGGGGGGGGGAAGGGTAGGGGAGGGGAGAGAAGTGGGGAAGGATAGGGGGAGGGGATACGGTGATGATTTATGAGTAGGATAGGAAGGTGGATAGGAGTGTTAGTGATGGGGGGGGGGGGAGAGAAGGTGGGTAGGGGGCTGGTGTTGGTGGAGGGGGATATGGTACAAAGGAAATCAAGCAACAACAGATCTAGTGACCCTTCTAGGTTGCTTGTCCTCCAAAACACTGAGGATCAAGTGTCCAAACAGTGGTTTAGAGTGGGTAAGGGAACATTGGAAAGGGAATTACTGCCCTGGAACTAATGTCCGTGGCAGGATTAGGAAGTTAGTAGGGGACAGATGGGTTAGTAACTGAGGGGGGGATAAAATAAAGTTATTCATTTACAAACGCAGTCAGTCGCGGGTTTGATGCGAGATATTTGTCTAGGCGGAGTTTAAATGAATCAACGGTGATGCAGTCTATAACGTTTCGGGGAAGCCCATTCCACAAGTTGACAACTCGATTGAAGAAGAAATTCTTAGATTCGTGTGAGTTAAAAGATTTACCAATAATTTTGCAACCGTTTCCCCGCGTGTAATTAGATTGGTCGGTAGTGAAGTACTTACTACAGTTCATATTGTCGATGCCTTTGATGATTTTGAACACTTGAATTAAGTCACCTCTTAATCTGCGCTGGGTTAAAGGAAATAGATTTAATTCTCTAAGACGCTCTTCGTATGGTTTGTTCTTTAGGCTAGGTATCATTTTGGTAACTCTACGTTGAACTCGTTCTAGCTTGTTTATCTTTTTGGTAATAAGGGCACCAGGATTGAACGCAGTATTCCAGAAGAGGGCGGACTAAGGAATTGTAAAGGGTTAGGATAACTTCTTTGGATTTATGCTCAAATGACCTGCCTATAAAGCCAATTATTTTGTTTGCCTTCTTAACAACTTCTGAACATTGTTGACTCGGTTTTAGGTTACTCGATATTGTTACTCCCAGATCGGTTTCTCTGTTTACATTCTTAAGCTGAGTGCCATTCATCGAATAGTTTGCTTTCTCATTTAGGTATCCGATATGTAGTACTTTACATTTATCCGCATTGAAACTCATTTGCCAAATTTGGGCCCAACATGACAATTTATCTAGATTGTGTTGCATATCGTCAACTTGTTCTTTTGAGAGTACGCTATTTGCAATTTTTGTATCGTCAGCAAATTTTGAGATTGTACAGGTGAGACCCTCATCTATGTCGTTGATGTAAATTAGAAAGAGAATTGGTCCTAGTACCGATCCCTGGGGTACCCCGCTACTTACATTGGTCCATTTTGATGCCTTACCGTTTATGACTACTCTTTGCTTTCTGTCGCTGAGCCAATTTTCTATCCATTTCAACACACCGTCTTGTATTCCATGCGCTTTTAGTTTTAGCAGTAAACGTTTGTGGGGAACTTTGTCAAAGGCCTTTTGAAAATCAAGGTATATAATATCTACAGCTTTACTCTCATCGTAGAGGTTGAGGATATCGTGGAAGAAGTCTAAGAGGTTTGTTAAACAGGAACGTTTTTTACGAAAGCCGTGTTGAGTATCTTTAAGTATGTTATTTTCCTCTAAGTGATTTACGAGTCTGTTATGACCGTTTCTAGCATTTTACATACAACTGAGGTTAAGCTAATTGGACGATAGTTACTGGGTAGGGATTTGCTGCCTTTTTTGAATATCGGTGTTACGTTGGCTAGCTTCCACTGATCGGGCATAGTTCCAGACTGCAAGGATTTATTGAATAGTAATGTCAGTGGTTTAGAGAGCTCATCCTTAGCTTCCTTTAGAACTCTAGGCGAGATTGTATCAGGTCCAGGCGTTTTATTTACCTTGAGTTTATCTAAACAATTCAATACTTCTCTCTCTGTAACGGTGATATTGCTTAGAACATCTGAATTATCAATCTGAATCGGCGATGGTGTAGGGATATCACTGAAGTCTTCTGTTGTAAAAACTGATGCAAAGAAGGTATTGAGGGCATTACTCATTTGTTCTTCGTCTTTGGTGTATTCTCCATTTTCATCGACTAACGGTCCAACAGTTGAAGTAACGACTTTTTCTTTCTGATATAACTATAGAATTCTTTCGGGTTTGTTTTACTTTGATTCGCAATATGTAACTCTAAGGTCTTTTTACTTTGCTTAATTAACTTTTTGGCTTTGCGTCGTAGCTCTACAAATTTCAGCCGTTCTTCGTCATTTTGTGAGGATTTTAATCTATCATTAGCAAATTTTTTAGCAAGCAGGCAGTTTGAAATATCTTTATTCCACCATTTGGGCTTATTATTATGGCCTGGACGCCGAGTTTTCGATGGTATGCAGTCTTGCACTGC
The DNA here is from genome assembly GCA_032716605.1 of Paralithodes platypus. NCBI lineage: Eukaryota > Metazoa > Arthropoda > Malacostraca > Decapoda > Lithodidae > Paralithodes > Paralithodes platypus. Next base: position 8,730,194 of record CM064578.1, on the reverse strand, counting down.
TTTTAGGTAAGTGGTTTCGAATAACTTCCAAGATGTATTTATGTCGTTATTGTGAATTAAAAAGCTCCAGTCAGTTTCTTTAACCATAGCTCTAAGTTTATGGAAGTTTGCTTTCTTGAAATTAGGGACTTTTTCGATGCTACTATTTGGTTCGTTTCTAGTAAACTTTAAAGTGAAAGTTATCGTACGATGGTCGCTGTTACTGAATTAATCTCCAACATTCAAATTCTCTATTAATTCTTCTTTTGTTGCAAGTACAATGTCAAGAACGTTATTTCCACGGGTCGGCGTTCCAACAAATTGATAAAGCGAACTCTCTTGCAAGTTCGTATACAAGTCATGTCCGGAGTGTGAAGTAAGAGTATCGCCCCACTTGGTCACAGGTAAATTAAAGTCACCAAAAATTACAATGGTGATGGTGGAGAGGAGGGTGAAGAGCATAGTGTTGGTGGAAGGGATAGGGGTATGGTGGTGGGGGGGTAGGGGATGGTGTTGGTGGAGGGGGCTATGGTGATGATGGTGTTGGTGGAGAGGAGGGTGATGAACAGTGTTGGTGGAAGGGATGGGTGATATGGTGGTTTTGGTGTACAAAGGAAATCAAGCAACAACAGGTCTAGTGACCCTTCTAGGCTGCTAGGGGGATGGTGTGGGTGAAGGGGGATATGGTGGTGGTGGGGTAGGAGGATGGTGTTGGAGGAGGGGAAGGGGGATATGGTGGTGGTGGGGGGGGGGGTTGGTGTTGGTGGAGGTGAAGGGGGATATGGTGGTGGTGGGGGAGGGGGTGGGGTTGGTGGAGGTGAAGGGGAATATGGTGTGGGAGGGGGAGGGTGTGGGTGAAGGGGGAGGGGTAGAGAGATGGTGTGGGTGGAGGTGAAGGGGGATATGGTGGTGGTGGTGGAGGGAGATGGTGTTGGTGGATGAGGATATGGTGGTTGTGGTGGAGGAAGGGGATAGTGGTGGGGGAGGTGAAGGGAGATATGGTGGTCTTGGTGGAGGGGAGAGGGGCGGTAAGGATGGTATGGTATAGGGGACTATAGTGGTGGTGAGGAGGAGGGTCAGAGTGTTGGTACAGGTAATGGTTAATAACACACATGAGGGTAGTGGGAGGTACAGCTTATTGCACAACTATTGGGGAGTGGAACCTATTGTTGTGTCTATCATAAAGCATAAGTGGGATAGAGCCTGTTGCTGAGGTACTGGACGTGTAACCTATTGAAGAGTTCATAGGTAGTATACCCTATCATAGAGTTAAATGCCTTGCGTAGAGGAACTAAGAAGTACAACCTACTGTTGGAATATTGGAACTACAGCCTTATATAGACAAAGTATAGCCAGTGTGACTAAGTGGTACCGCACTTGACTTGCGTAGAGGGTCCCGGATTCGCTATCCGGCTGGAGCCCCTAAGGTTTATTGACCTACGGCCGTGGCTTTCTATATTCTTAGCTGCATTGGCGGACTTAGAATTGCGATAAACCGCATGTACACATGTATATGCTAAAACCCGATCAGCATGGGCGAGCTGATGACACTGGTTACAGACTATATTCACACCCATAGCAACTCCAATGGTACAGTAACATCCAACATGCACTTCACACAATACATAATTATAACCTTACCAAGCCGGACTATGCCACCGTGATGAGGCATAAATGCTGGCATTGTCTCATTAGGGTTAGGCCAATCCTGCAGTGGATCATATAAGGCTGGCAACAACAGATCAAGTTTTGTCAGAAAAAATGCATAGCAAAATATAGTGGAGTAGTAGCTATTACAGAGGCAGTGAATATATGGTCAGCATAAACAATTAGCCTATTAAAAGGTGTAATGCAATATTCTACCTCTTCTGATGCCTTAAGGCACCTAGCCGCCATCCCCATGACACCTAAAGAAGATAGTCAAGTCTCCTCACCAAATAAGATCAACCACTCCCAAAGAAACCGCAACTCACCACCAAGCTGCCATTCTGTTACTGATTCCCAGCCCATTATACTTGTCACTTTGCCCAAGATCTCACCTTTACCTGTCAGTCCAGAACTAAAGGGATTTAAGACACAGAAGGAACAAATGACCCCCCCCCCCCATGCATAAGTCTGTAATTTCCTTCACAGGTTCTACTGCCTCTGTATTTTTATAAATGTTATTTGTTAATCAAATGGCCATTTAAACTTGTATGTAATCACCTATCTAATCCAATCTATCGTTAAGTCAATATGTACCTGTTTGCCCACTTATCTTGTAACCTAATATATAAAACCTTAGGATATCATGGTAGAATTACATTTAGTTTTGAGCAAATGTTATACAGATTAATTATGCAGTCTTCTACTACAGTCTTGCACTGAATTGTTAATCTATTTTTATCTTCCGGCATTTTTCGGGGTGGTATCATTATTTGTTTATTAAGAGGGAATCTTGGGTTAAACTTTAATCATATACACGGTAGCTTTCGTTGTACTGCTGGGTTGGGTAACTCAATAAATATGCAGGTTTGGTTGAATGGTGTACATGGAAAAGGTTAATTTTAAGAGAGAGAGAGAGAGAGAGAGAGAGAGAGAGAGAGAGAGAGAGAGAGAGAGAGAGAGAGAGAGAGAGAGAGAGAGAGATATGAAAGCAAATGATGTGGTGAGAATGGCAGTGATCAAAGAGCTGCTTGGAGGTCTTACCCAGAGGAGGAAGACTCGATGGAATTAGTGAACAATTTAGATTGATGACTCCCCCTCACTTCTTCCTCCCCTCCCTGCCCCACGTAACTCCCCCTCCCTCCCCTGCGCAACTCCCCCTCCCCTTGACTCCCCTACTTCCTCCCCTCCCTCCCCCACGCAACTCCCCTTCCCCCTCCCTCCCCCTCTTCCTGCCCTCCCTCTCACCCCTCCTTTCGCCAACAAGGTTTCATAATTATGCATCCCAGTTAAGGCTTTTTGCTTACTCTGGGTCACATATTCTGGGTCTTTCTGAATCATGTGTCTGTTTTCATGAACCACGGAAATGCAGATATCGGTTTTGATAACAAAAATAAATGGAGGAAGTTTGTACACCCTGGGTCACATATTCTAGGTCTTTCTGGATCCTCGAACTGTTTTTATGCACCTCGGAAGTGCTAATATCAGGTCAAGAATTCACAAGAAGATTTGGTTATTTTCGGGATGGTTTCAAATATTTAAGGGTCGTGGTTAAGAGTGTGCTGTCGGATTCAATACTATACCGCTAATCTAGATGATAAATTATATAATAGAAAGATAAAACGCTTTACTCTAACATTTCTCATTTGTGTCCAGTCACTCTTTAATTGTTCTTACTGTACTTATTCTTTTCTTGTCACTCGTAAGATTGTCAAATAAATATATTTCCCTCTAGAAGTTTACAAGTCCTCATAAAAGTTGTAATACTTTATAATCTGGGTGCATCTGTGCAATATTAGGGAGAACAAGTGAGATATGACGATGGTGTAAATTTAAACATTATGGATTGAACGGATACAAATTGCATTATTAGTTATCACTAGTCATTGCTTTCTGTCTTGATTTTGTGCCGAGGATGTGTTAAGGGGGATCACCGTTTTTTTTCTCTTTCTCTCTTTCTCTGGCTTGTATCCATTCGGCCCCATTCAGCCAACTGTTTTAAGACGTTTATCCCCATCCAGGTGTCGATTTCTTCCTGGCAAGCGATAGCGAGCCAGCATTGTATGGAGATATCCGGCTTCGCCGGAGATTTTTTTTTATCGAAAAATGTACAAATTTAGCTTCCTGTCAAAACAAAAACATATACAGTATAGGCTGGCTCGCTACCACTCGCCAGGAAAATATTGACACCTGAATGGGGGTAAACGTCTGAAAACAGTAGGCTGAATGGGGCCTAATGGATACAAGCCAAAGAGAGTGGGAGAGAAAGAGAAAACAAGTGAGGTGACCCCCCTTAAAGTATTCCTGGCTACAACTGAACCTATAACTAACTACCAACAAACACCAGAATACGCTCTTATTTAATGTTGATTCTTAACATTTATATATGTATGTGAAATCATTGACATGATATTAACCCTTTGGCTACAAGAGACCTCGCATTCCGTCAAGGGCATAATATTGTAGAATTCAATATAACAACATATCAATAGCTAAGGGAGCCCACCTCGCTTTTTTTCTCTTTCTCTCCCTCTCTCTTTGGCTTGTATTCATTCGGCCACATTCAGCCTACTGTTTTAAGACGTTTACCCCCATCCAGGTGTCAATATTTTCCTGGCGAGTGGTAGCGAGCCATCATATATATATATATATATATATATATATATATATATATATATATATATATATATACGGTATATATATATATATATATATATATATATATATACCGGTACGGTATATATATATATATATATTTGTTTTGACAGCAAGCTAAATTTGTACATTTTTCGATGGAAAAATGTCTCCGGCGAAGCTGGCTTTCTCCATAGAATGCTGACTCGCTATCGCTCACCAGGAAGATATCGACACCTAGATGGGAACAAACTTCTTAAAACAGTTGGATGAATGGGGCCGAATGGATACAAGCCAGAGAAAAGGAGAAAAAGATAAAAACAAAAAAGTTACCCCCCTTAAAGGAGTTGCTCGAGGTTATACCAGGTAGTGGTGTACTTATAATAAATGCAGGTAGATAATACTGAATGTGGCATTGCGCGCCATCTATATACAGTAGGTATGGTGGTGAAGGGATGCTTCTTCAGTGTGGTCTCTTTCCAAACTTCGTTGTCCACTAGGATTCAAAGACACTTGTTCAAAAGGGCCTATCTTTGAAGGGCTACACATATATAAAGTGTCCCTTGTTTCTGTGACGTCTATCCTAAGCTAAAAATACTCGTCTAATGTTAGGTACACTAATCTAAGGAGAACATCATCTTACTGAAAATAAGCTAAATAATCTTAGGTTAGATTAGGCTAAACTAGGTTGACCAATGCAAGTGTTGCCATATATATTAAATGCCCAAACTTAATTTAATTTGAATAAAATACCCCACTTTCTTCCCTCCCGCTTCCCCCTTCCCCCAAAACCTCAAGTTCCGCTCTAGGTAAACTTTTTGGACTTGGGACTCGGAAGTAGCTGGACTTTGGCTGGCAGCCGAAATTAGTTGATAATTGGAGTTGGGGTGTTGTGCTAAGGGGAAGGAATGTGTGTGTGTGTGTGTGTGTGTGTGTGTGTGTGTGTGTGAGTGTGATATATATATATATATATATATATATATATATATATACAGTATATATTACATGATGATCCAGTGACTACCATAATCCTTTGATTACAGTCATTTTTTCCTGAGCTCAATAAGATAATGAATTGTTGCTAATAAGATATACGCTAAATTGCATTTAAGGAATTACTTGAGGAAGCCTTAGCTCTGAGTATTCTTTCCAAATATTTAAACAAACAATATAATAATAATACAAATAAATACAATAAATACCAAATCGTCCACTGGCAAACAATGGGTGCTACGATACTGAAAGGATTAACAATTTTACCAATCAAAGTGTAACATTTATGTTTACCAATATATTCAATCGCTAAAGGAGGAAGAGGAAGAACACGAACAAGATGACAAAGGATACATAGGAGAGCAGTAGCAGGTTGGACAAGCCCCGACGCCTACATCTCCTATTGATAATCCCTTTCTTATCCCCTACTAATTCCACGCTCTCCTCCCTTGCTTAGAGTCAATAATGCGATCAAATCTATTGCATGTTTCATAATTATGTCCTATGTTCTCGTCTTTGCCGTCGAGGAGAAAGTATTCAATAGTCTGTTAAACCAATATAATTTGGTTTAAAGAATGGAATGATAATAAGAAAGTATAGAAGAATATTTGCATTAAATAAAATCATTCACACTATCGCATAATTTAAAAAAAAGGTTAATAACAAACATAGAGGAAAAAATATATATGTATTTTTATTAATAATAATTACAAAGAAGGGACTATGTTTTAGGACTGGTTTTAGGTAGTCTCGTTTGCCACTTGCCAGTCTGGTATTTAATATGGTGCCCATAAATTTAAGGTGCCACGGTATGCCCCTGTAACAGAACCATAGTATATACAGTATACATATACTGTATATACAGATTATATATATATATATATATATATATATATATAATGCTAAAAATAATGAGGAGAGCCGAGAAGCCCCAGCAACACCACGCCAACACCGACTTCGAGACCAGCACCCACCGTGTGCAGATGAGCCATGATCCAGGAAGAAGAAGATACTACAGTGGCCCCACTTTAACTCCGGCCACTCCCTTTTCTATCTCACCTGCCGTCACACCCAATCACAGAGCTTGTGCCGTCAGAGCATCACCCCACCAGTGATATAGGCATACATCACCAAGCAATCAACTTGCCTTCGACTTCACCTGAAAAAGGGATGGAGTCGAGGAAGGAAAACCAAGAGCCCACACCACACCAAGAGCCCACACTACACCAAGATCCCACACCACACAGGCACAAGAACCACCCTAAACCCACTACAAAGGCTCTTTCACCACTGAAGACCACCAGGAGCCGAACCAGCAAGAAAATTACCAAGGAGCGAGAGGAGCAACTCTACAATAGGCTCACCCCCTCACCTAAACTCGGCTTCCCCTATTTAGGTAACCTTTACTCAGTATCCCTAGAGAGGTAAAACAGCAATACAAAAACAGCAAAACCTGGCCGGCTGCACCTCGTTCAGCATCCTTTGTGAGACACTCAAAGAGTCAAAGTACAGCAACTCCTGCTCTAGAACAAAATTCGGCATCCCCTGTTCTGCATCAAACTCGTTCTGCATCCCCCGCGAGTCCCTACGAGAGATCAGCATCCCTTTCCCTTCTACTGAACCAAAGAAGTCACACTGAATCGACAAATATGAAAAGAAACCCAAACAGAAGAGGAAGCCAAGAGGGGTGTAAGAGGGTGTACGAGAAAGACAGAAAAGCCGTGTTCAAGAAGAAGGCAGGAAACAATGCACTTTTTTTTTTTTTTTTTTTTTTCTATGTGATTGAGGGAGGCAAAAGGCATAACTGCCTATAACGAGTGCCTCCCCCATAGTTGAAAGAGTGACAGGGCCAAAATCAAGGGACGTTCGAGCCAAAATGCCTGGACACACGGAGTTTGAAGCAATTTAAGTCATAGGAAGAGGGAAAGACTGATTCTGGGAGAGAGTTCCAGAGCTCAGATGTTGAGTAGAAGAAAGTTTGAGAGTAACGTTTCACTCTTGGGTTGGAGAGTTGCACAGAGTAGGGGTGGGATTGAGTTGCAAGACGGGTACCACGTGCCCTACGTAAAGGAGGTGGTATGCACTGGGATAGCTCTGAGGAACACTGATTATTATAGTAGCGATAGAATAGCGAGAGAGATGCAACATTGCGGCGGAGAGAGAGAGATTGCAGAGAGTTGGTGAGTGGACGGGAGTTAATGATACGAAAGGCCTTCCTTTCAACTTTGTCTAGGAGAGCGGTGTGAGAGGAACCTCCCCACACATGTGAACAATACTCAATACAAGGGCGCACTATGCCCCTGTACAGAGCAAGAAGCTGTGCAGGGGAAAAGAACCCCCTAAGGCGGTTGAGCACACCCTGGGAAGAACTACAATAAAAGAAAGAACGTGGGGAAGAAGGTTAGGGCCATCTGGACACGGAAGAGAGAGGAGTGTTGTAAAGATGTAAAATGAGAAAGAGAGAGAGAGAGTCATTATGAGGATCCTTTGGAGACAGCAATAAAGGGCAATAAAGGACAATCAAGATATACACCCTTCTCTTGTCACTGTGCAACTCTACTTCTCTCTCTCTCTCTCTCTCTCTCTCAAGTACATTTGCTGCACCCAGGGCAGGGCTTTGAAGTACGATAATGTCCCTCAGGTAAATTTTAAGACAAATGACTTTAGTTTGGCTATATTGATGTAAATGATTGTCAAACAAGATTTAAGTAAAACAAAAATTGAAGATGAAAGCTAGTCAATATGAAAACAATACATATTAGGCCTACATAGAGGAGCACATAACATACTACACAAAGAAATGCAGATAAAAGCTTAATTCGAGGAGACAGAACATGAGTATGACATAATATAGGCCTAATACAGTACGTAATACGATAGGGGACACAAACTGCACTCGAACGACCAATAAGGAAAGCATACCGAGAGCAACAATAATCATAAACTGAGACAGGGTTGCCAGGTCTAGTTTAGTGGAAGAGGCCAAAACATTTCTCCGTAATGCCAAATATAAGGCCAAATACAATTTTCTCCTTCAGGCCAAATAGCATACTTCAAGTTCGTAACATATACAATTAAATGCAAAATTGTTGCATATAAGGTCAGTTAACTTGCACACCAAAGAATAATACCCTATATCTCTCAAAATTATAAATAGTTTGTGCCTACTCACCATGTGATTTGCAAAATGTTTTCATGAGATTACGGTCAGACTTAAGTACAGATTCAGAGCCTTTTTTATGTTTCACCGTACTTTCATGCAAAATTAAGTTGCTCTTTTTCATAGTTTTAATTATACATTTTCAAATTATGCAGTAGCCTAGCATGATCCACTTCGGTTTGTTAACCATTTATGATCTTTCTCCCACTCCTCCTTGTAGCACCTTCCATCACTGTAGGAGTTTTTCGATTTACCCATTTTGACTTGTTTATCCCGTACTGACTGTCTTAAACCAGTCTTTGTAATTATTAAGTCTAGGCAGAACCAGTTGGTAGACATGAACAACTTTATGCAGTGATCACTATGAACTCTAGACTCCGACTGCCAAACATATACTGTATATTTGATTGGCTGGCACAAAGTGAAAACGTCATTGTATTTAATGACGTCATTAAAACCTAGCGAATTTATTGGCTAAACGAAAAATCACACGTGTCCAATACGAAAGAAAAAGACCGGACTGGAGAAGGGGGCTCACGAACGAGAAGTATACAGGACGACTTATCCCCCCTCCATGGGTTTCGAGGTACGGAATAGGGAGTGGGTGACGGGGTCTCTCCTGTACTTAACACGTACAAACATAATTCGTACGGCTGGATTTAATTCACACTTGTTCTATCCTACGATTTTTTTTAAATATAATGCAAAAAATTGCTAAAGTTTATTATCTACATTAATAATACAATCACCATTTACAATTAATTTTTCGAAACAGGCCAACAAAATATAAAAATGCGGTTGGCCTCAATAGCAAAAAAACTGGAGGCCAACCTGTCCTCAAAATGGTCAAATTGGCCTTTAAAGGCCAAACCTGGCAAACCAACTGAGAGAAAAATGACATGATAACACAAAGACTTATCAAAGCTGGATAACATGAAAGAGATGAGGTAATCATATACGCCTGGAGAGTAATATTATTCAGTAATTACACCTATAAATATGATTAGCTAAAGGAAAATATATCTTTACTCCGCTCACAAAAAAAATGGTAGCTGGAAAAGAAATGTTCCAAAATATGTTAACCTAGAGTCAAAAGAAAAATGCTAAAACTAGGTTAGCGAAAATTGAATATCCGTGAAGAAAAGGCGAAGGGGGTGCATAATAAACACAACATAAAAACAGTGGCTAGGAAAGCTCATTAGCTAAAGAGAAGCAGGAAGAAAGAAGATAGGATAAGAGGGATGCAAAGTGGACGGAAGTGTAAGAGGAAAATAATAAATAAAAGGTACGATAAGAAAGGGGAAAGAGGATGGAAATAATAATAATAATAATAATAATAATAATAATAATATTTATTTCCACAGCTAGTGGTTATTCAGCTTACATAATATGTACAAACAAGACAAAATATATACAATACATAGTAAAGGATTACTAACATAAGAACATTAGCATGAAGTTTGGATAATACGTTATTAGTTAATATAGATTGGCCCATGTGGGTCCTATTTATAGCCCTTCATCGACTTTCTTTAAGAGTCCTGGAATTATAGCCTCATCCGGAATGTGGAAGTTGGAAGTGGAAGAGAGCAAGAGGAAGGAAACAATAGGAAGGGAGTCTTGAGGTTATTTGTTTAAGCTTGATGAAAGGGAGAAAACTAAAAAAATAATATATATATTAAATGTATAAATATATCTCCCCTTAAGAAAGCAGCAGCAACAGCAGGAGTCTGCACAGTATATTGGAGTTCATAGGTGGTACCTAGGAGGGGGCTAGGGCTATTCTGGGGTTTGAGGGGAAGTGGAAGGGAGTAAATATGCAAGGTGTAATAAATTGACTATAGTATGTTTGAAGGAGGTAGCTAGGGTGGGTGCAAAGGTTTTTTGGAGTTTGAAGGGGAGGGGAAGAGAGTAAATATGCAAGGTGTACCGGTAATAAATTTGATATAGTATGTTCTAATGAGGTAGCTAGGAGGGGGCAAGGGTTATTTTGGGGTTTGAGGGGAAATAAGTATGCATGGTGTAATAATTGTGAAATAATAGGTGTATGTGTATATAGCATCAAGCTACGTACTATGAGTCGGAGTGGGTGGTGGTGGATGGAATCTGATTCCAAAATAATGAAGTCACTACTTTTAAGCTCCTCGGTGGCCTAGTGGTTAAGGTGCTAGAGAGCTGCACTACTGGCTTGGGTTCCAGCCCTAAATGGTATGTTAGTCTATTTTCTGTCTATACTTATACTACTATTATCTGTCTATCTGTTTATATCTATCCATTGGTGTTTGAAGGCATGACTAGTGCCGTATATACCTCATCGTCTGTGGGTGGCGCTCATCATCCACTCATTTGTATGCAAATTAAGAGGGGAGGGTTTTTTTTTTGATCGAATTATTTAATTATTTATAATGTTCTTGATTTCCTCCATATACCCCCATCAAGCTTAACAAAAAAACTTCCCCAATTTCCCCTTCTAGATAAATTTGTACATTTGTATCTCTCTCTCCCGGAGTATGCAGTTCAATTCTGGTCTCCAGCGCTCAGGAAAGATATACAGTAGAGCGACTGGAAAGAGTACAAGCTATCCATCGATTAGAAGCCTGAGCTATGAGGACTGGTTGAGAGTTTGTTTTATCTCTTTCCATTGGAGACACGCAGACTACGAGGTCAGCTCACTGACGTTTTTAAGATACATAATGGGATTGATAGTGTAGATTATAGCAAAATGTTTAGCCTCAATATGAATACAACACGCAACCATGGCTGGAAATTAGAATTGAAAATATTCAGCACTAGTATATGTGGAAACTTGTTCACATATAGGATATTTTCTACTTGGAACAAACTTCCCTCAGAAGTTGTAAACAGTTCTACAGTATGGCCGTTCAAGGAGAGAGTAGATTGTATTTTGGGCACTCTGCAATGAGTGCAGTGTACTAAACAGTCTCTCTCCTTCCACTTCGAGCATGTCCCCGGAATGGACAGCAAGGTCTCCGAGATACTAACTAGTCCTTGTTACTCATTGTAGCTCCATGTAACTCTCTCTCACACACACACACTCTCACAAACAAACACACACTCTCTCTCTCTCTCTCTCTCTCTCTCTCTCTGCTGGAATAGGGGTCTGGGTGAGTGTGGAGGGTGTAATAATTGTGTTATAAGAACTGTCCTGGTGTCTGGCTGAGTGAGCCGGCCCACTCTACCGGGGGTGATTCGATTTGTTACACCTCACAGATGTTATATCCATACCTAGGTTGCCTGTAGCCTAACTTTCATACTCACTCACTCTCACTCTCTCTCAATCGTATACATGTTGAGATATATATGCAAATGTTCACCTTTTTGGACGTATCAAACATACATCTTCAGGCTTCGACATACGATCCTAAATTAAAATTAACTTAGTATAAATATATGTTATATAGCCTACATTATGGGAGTTTGTTGTGTTATTTTATTTTTTTACTTTTTCTAAATGAAATACACCAATGAAAGGCATCTTCATTCCTATATCTATAACATAAGTTTACAGTGTAAAAAGGATTACACATTTATGGTAATGATAATTTAGCTTTTACAATTCCAACGCGCGCGCGCGCGCGAAAGAGAGAGAGAGAGAGAGAGTAAGAGTGAGAGAGAGAGAGAGCGAGCGTGTGTGTGTGTGTGTGTGTGTGTGTGTGTGTGTGTGTGTGAGAGAGAGTGAGAGTTGGGGGGGGGGGGAGGCTGAGACTTGCTGAAAGTTAGTTGTATAATTCTCGAACTCCATGGACTTAATTGAAGGCAATTGCTTGGTGCGCGAAAGTAAGCCGAACTGCAGGCAACTTTTAACACTGAAGACACAGGAACAAGATTTGCACGCTTCATTTACACATAACTTGCAAGGCTATTTTGGTTAAGGGGATAGTGGCTGTTTTTTGGTCTATTTATTCAGTTATTCATATAAATTTTAGTTTCCTCGCTAAACCTCCATCAAGCTTAAAAAAGCACCCCCTAGACTCCCCTTCAAGATAAATTTGTAAATTTTTCGGTAGAATAATGTGCCGGCCAAAGGCCGGTTCCTCTTAAAATTACAGGCTCACTATCGCTCGCCAGGAAAAAATCGACACCTAAATGGCACGAAAAGTCTTAAAATTGACAACGAAATGGTGCGAAAGGTGTTAAAATCGTCAAACTAATGGCCCGAACGTCTTAAAATCTCAAAACTAATGGGGCTAAAGACGAGAAAGAAAGTGGTCCAGAAAACTGGGCCATCTCCCCTTATGAAGATTGGAGTAATACATGTGTTGCTCGGTTGGAAATTTCGTGTAATTCTGAATAAGTCAATATATAACATTGTTTAAAGGTCCACTGACACCAGTTAACCCCTTCTGTATCGACAACGTCTTTCTAGTATTATTCTAGCTATATTTAGACGACTTCATGCAGTTTAGGAAGGATCTCTAGTAATAACAAGGCTTCAAACTATCTCAATCAACCCCTTTAACTAGCACAGATCCTTCCTAAACAGCACAAAATCGTCTATATATAGCTAGAATTAAATCGTCTATATATAGCTAGAATTAAATTGTAAAATGTCGTCGGTACAGAAGGGGTTAACCGAATTCCATACTAGATTAATATAAAGACGTAGATGATATATTTCTTGCATTATATATTTCTTGCAGGTGATCGAAAAATGTACAAATGTATCTAGAAGGGAGGTCTTTGGGGTAGATTTTTAAGCCTGATTGAAGTGTAGGACACAAATAAAATCCCCTTACCATAATGCTACTACTGAACCGCAAAAAGCCTCCCCAAGCATTTTTAACAACTCCAATTTCTCATATGCAAATGTTTACCGGGGTTTGCGAAAGGGGGGGAGGGGGGAATAATGGGGGACGAATGGGGGGGGGGCTAAAAAGTAGGACACATACAATAAATTAATATATGGTTTAGTTTCTCTCTCTCTCTCTCTCTCTCTCTCTCTCTCTCTCTCTCTCTCTCTCTCTCTCTCTCTCTCTCTCTCTCTCTCTCTCGCATGAATAATTCTGTCGTTAGTGTTGAGTACCAAAAACACGAAAAAAAAGCAATGTCCAGGAACTCTTAATGTTTAACCCTCCACGTGAATGGCTAATGTATCTTATATTAGATACTGCCAAACAGTTTGAATGGCCTTGTTTATGTTATTTATGAAGGGAGCCCACCTAGCTTCTTGTTCTCTTTCTCTGGATTGTATCCGTTCGCCTTCATTCAGCCTACTGTTTTAAGACGTTTATCCCCATCCAGGTGTCGATTTCTTCCTGGCGAGCGATAGCGAGCCAGCATTGTATGGAGAAAGCCGGCTTCGTCGGAGAAATTATTCTATCGAAAAATTTACACATTTAGCTTGCTGTCAAAACAAATATATATATATGCTCGCTCGCTACCGCTCGCCAGGAAAATATTGACACCTGGATGGGGGTAAACGTCTTAAAACAGTAGGCTAAATGGGGCCGAATGGATACAAGCCTTGGAAAGAGAGAAAAGGAGAGAAAGAGAAAAAAAGCGGGGTGAGCTCCCTTAACTCTTTCTGTACGGCGGATGCCATAGGTAGGTATACGCCCGAGTGGCTATTCTCCCGCCAATTCCGCTCAATATACGTCGCCCTTCCGCCATATCCGTTCCCCTGAGCGAATTAGAACAAGCACCAGTGAACAAATTGGGCCAAACTCTCCCAATAGCAGTCAGATTTTGCTTGTTTTTGTCGTTTTCGAGCAATGTACCGTATTTTACTTTGTCCCCTAAGCTTGAAAAACAAATATATATATATATATACTGTATATATAAAACAAAATATATATATACTGTATATATAACACAAAATCCGCCTTCCCAGATTTCCTTCAAACCCCCATAAATACCAGCCAGACCCCCATAAATCAAATGGGGTACACTTTTCGATACAACAATTATAAGACTGAAGGGTGATATCTTTTGAGTTACAGGCTCGCTATCGCTTGCCCAGAAGAACAAAACAATCGAAACCTGACTCGGGTGAAGCGTTTTATTATTGCCACATGAATGGGGTAAAACGTCTTAAAATCCAAAACTAATGGAACGAAACAGGGGCGGTCTAAAACTAGCTCCCACGGACCAAATAGGGTTAAGGTAGTTAGGATAGGGTAGAGTAACAGCCGACTATTAAATCAACAGCAAATGTCATGAAGTTCACCCTTTCAACCAGATCCCTACCTATAGACGTTTTTTGTCAACTTAGGAAGGGCCTGTAAGACTTAGATGATTCATTGCTATAATCGTTACCCCCTCTGATTCATCAAATATTTGTGTTTAGCCAGGTTAAGGGGAAGTTTGTCTTTAGTTGTCTTTATTTGTTAATTTATTTATCTACGGTATTCATATATAATTTATTTATCTACGGTTTTCATATATAATTTATTTATCTACGGTATTCATATATAATTTATTTATCTACGGTTTTCATATATAATTTATTTATCTACGGTATTCATATATAATTTATTTATCTACGGTTTTCATATATAATTTATTTATCTACGGTATTCATATATAATTTATTTATCTACGGTATTCATATATAATTTATTTATCTACGGTATTCATATATAATTTATTTATCTACGGTATTCATATATAATTTTTAGCTTCATCCCAAGACTTCCATCAAACTTTTAAAAATACCCCCAAGACCCGACTTCGAGATAAATGTGTACATTTTCATTTGAAAAATGTCCCGGCCGTTCCTCCTAAATTACAGGCCTAAATGGTACAAAAGGTCATAAAATCGCCAAAATAATGGGGCTAAACATGAGAGAGAAGGGGGTTCAGAAAAACCCAACCTCCCCTTAAATCATGTGGCGGTAGAATTAATCTTTGATGATTACGACGCGTTTTTTAGGGGGGTCACCGGCTTTATTCTATCTTTCTCTCCTTTTCTCTCTTTCCCTGGCTTGTATCCATTCGGCCCCATTCAGCCAACTGTTTTAAGAGGTTTATCCCCATCCAGGTGTCACTTCTTCATAGCGAGCGATAGCGAGCCAGCGTTGTATGGAGAAATCCAGCTTCGCCGGAGAAATTTTTCTTTCGAAAAATGTACAAAATTAGCTTGCTGTCAAAACAAAAATATATATATGCTGGCTTACTACCGCTCGCCAGGAAAATATTGACACCTGGATGAGGCTAAACGTCTTAAAACAGTAGGCTGAATGGGCCGAATAGATACAAGCCAAGGAGAGAGGGAAAGAAGGAGAAAAAACGTGAGGTGGGCGCCCTTAACAGTTTACTCCGCGTATTATTAGACGATTTAATTCAGCTTAGGAAGTTTAGGAGCTGGAGAGTAAACTGATGTGATTCCTAAAATTGCATAAACTTGTCTAATGATAATAATCAGAATAGAGTGTAAAAATCTATCTATCTATCTATTGCCCGACGCCGTGATCCCCGAAGGGGTGGCCACGAACGAACCTCCTCCATGCATCTCTGTCCCCAGTCAGTCGACGCCCCTCCCCCCAACCAGCACCGCCTTCGTTCATATACTTCCTCAGTCCATCCTTCCACCTCTCCTTCAGTCTACCTCTCCCTCTCTGTCCCTCCTCCTCGCTCTCGTACACCCTCTTAGTCATTCTCTCGCTTTCCATATGTTCCATATGGCCGAACCATCTCAAGTTGTTCCTTTTCAAACTTTCCAGCACATCTACCTCCACACCACACCTCCTTCTTACTTCTTCATTAGTCTGTCTATCCCTCCATGTAACTCTGCACGCACTTCTTAAGTAATTCATTTCCACTGCTCTCACTCTTGGTCTGAGTCTCTCAACCAACGTCCATGCTTCACTTCCGTAAGTCAGTGTTGGGATTACCACACTGTCATGCAAGGACTTCTTCACTTCCATACTGACCACCCTATTTCTTGTTACTGCTTTCAGCGTTCCTACAACCCTCTTTCCCTGTTGTACCCTCTCCTGCACTTCTTCATTCATAGTCCCATCTTTACTCAACACACTGCCTAGATACTTAAAAGAGCTGACAATCTCCATAGCCTGACCGTTCAGCTTCACCTCACACTCTGTGACTTCACCCCTTTCGAAGACCCCGCATTTACCTTCAAATTCCGTTTTTCGCACGCTGTTCCAAACTCATTTACCAGACCCTGCAACTCCCATTCATTATCACTCATCAGAACTGTATCATCCGCAAACAGCAGTATAGGTAGCTTCCACTCATTTCTCTCCCTTTTCAGCGATACACCAACATCCACTGCTCTTGATAGTATTTCTTTCATGACTCCATCCATATATACAGTAAACAACCACGGGGACATCACACACCCCTGTTTCAAACCAACATTCAGGTCAAGTACTCGCTCTGCTCACTCTCCACACATACTGCTGCCTTTGCACCCTCATACATGCTCTTCACTGCTTTCAGCAACTTGCCATCTACTCCGTATATTCTAAGTACTTTCCACAAACCTTCTCTATCCACTCTGTCATAGGCCTTCTCCAAGTCCATAAAGGGGGTCTCGGCGAATTTAAACGCTTTTAGTGTCCAAAATGGCAATATTGCGCAACCCGATATATGGCATCATCACCTACCCCTCTATCATAAGTTAAAATCCTGAGGCAATATTCCATCTGGAAGCATATTATTTCTGGGCTAGTTTCAAATTTTCGCGGGTCGCGGGTCGCGCAGACGCGTAGAAAATGGTTTATTGGTTTCGGAACTGCAAACAAAAAATACGAAAAAGATGAATTTTTGGTGAAAATATGACGTTTTTAGATATTTTTCCTAGCGGTGTCTGATGCTCAACCCTGGTAACAACGAAGGGTGTGGTGGTGGTGGAGGTACAGGAGGAGAAAGAGCAGTGTGGTCCAAGCCGCGAGAGAGGTAGGGTGCGGCTGGCTGGGTGGCTTGCAACAGCCCTCGTGCCTTAGTACCTCACTTAAGAAAGTTCACTTGTCGGCGTTACTCTGACGCAACCAAACATGCTACAACAATGATTCTGGTGTCATTGGAAAGGGCATAGAATTCCCTACAAAACATACTATCATACTTTTATTTCTTAACCATTTCGACACAGCAACCCCGAGACATTTTACCTAATTTGTACCTAATTTCAAAATGACCTAATTCCATGATTAGATACAAAATGGAAAAAGTAAATAGGACAGATGGTAACTACACCTATTGTTAGTACCCCCAATGCATTGAAACAATCAAGCAACAACATTTAACGAAGCCTTAGATTTTACCCCAAAGTCAAAATGTACACACTAATTCTCACCTAACTCAAAAAATAATTGTCCTAGAGAATTAAAACTTTGGAAATTTCGTAGTTGTTAGGTTCCCTATATGTGGTCCAAATCTTATGAAATACAGACGAAATCCACTGACACGTTCTGGGGTAAAAATTGCGAGACCCCCTAAAGGCAACATACACCTTTTGTTTCTTCTCCAGATATTTCTCCACAACGCAATTCTGGATAAAAATCTGATCTACACATCCTCTTCCCTTCCTAAAATCCTCCCTGCTCGTCGCCTATCCATTTCTCCATCCTCACTCTCACTCTCTCAATCACTACCCTACTGTATACCTTCCCTACTACGCTTAGAAGACATATTCCTCGGTGGTTACCACACACTCCTCTTTCCCCTTTGCCCTTATATAGGGGGACTAATATGCCAGTCTTCCAGTCATCGGGTGCACTCCCCTTCTCCCATGCTAGTTTGCACATTTTCCATACCCATTCGATCACTATCTCACCACCATACCTCAACATTTCCCCACACACTCCATCTGTTCCTGGTGGTTTCCCCAACTTCACTCTGTTCATGGCTTCCCACACTTCTGACCTCATGATCCCCACCTCCTCCTCCACCACTTCTCTTCTTCTCCCTCCCATACCATATCCAACGATGTTTGCTGGCTCTTCATTCCTTACATTTAGCAACTCATTGAAGTACTCCCTCCATCTTTCGACTCTATCTTGGTTCTCGGCTAGCATTCTCCCATTCTTATCTTTCACACCCTTACTGTTTCCCTTGCTACCTTCCCTAACTTTCTTGACTTCTTTCCAGAACAGTTTCTTACTCTCCCTCCATTTTACACTCAGATTCCTTCCAAATTCCTCATCTACTCTTCTCTTACTTTCCTTCACTACTCTCCTCACCACCCTCTTACTCTCCACGTACCTCGCTCGTTTCTGTCTCTCGAAATCTTCATTCCCTCTACTACCCAACCACTCTCTATATGCTTTCTTCTTTTCTTCCACAGCTATTTTTACCTCTTCTGTCCACCATGCTGTACCTTTCACTCCCCTCCCTCTACTCATCACTCCACACACCTCCTATCTCTTCCTTAACCCGGCAAGCGCGATAGGCCTCACGGAAGGCTTCCTATAGGGAACGCGATAGGCCTCACGGAAGCAGGACCATAAAAAAAGCCTTCCAAAAAAAAAAAAGGGCCTATCAAAACAAAGGATTTTGTCTCTAGGTGAGATAATTCCCCTCTAGTACTCATCCATGTGTTTCTCACCCCTCCCCCTCCCCTCCTTCCCCACCTTATTCCCCCCTCCCCCCCCTCCTCAATTATCACCTATTTATCCACTTATTATCATCATTTATCGGTTATTTTTCTCTCCCGCGATAATGTAGCACAAGTGGGTTGCATAAAAGATCGTTATGCAACACCCAGACACCGGCACACACCGCCCCGCTCGTCTCAGTTGACTCCCAGACAGCGAGAGGGGAGGGCTGCCTGTGTCTCTCTCTCGCCTGAGATTATGACCGGGTGGCCAATATCTTCGTTTTTCACCACCCAAATGCTTTTCCCACTTATTTTAGCACTCTTGAAGGTTCATATATACATCATATATGTAAAATAAAAGCATACCGAAAACAAATAATGGTTTATATTGTAAATATAACGAATTCTGTCAGAATCCAGGGCTAGAAATGCACAAATAACTACCCTAGCACCTAGGTCTATATCGCGCTTGTCAGGTTAAACACCTTGCTCATCTCCTCCACTTCCTCCATAACTTCCAGGTCGAACCCACCTAGTCGTCTTTCTACTACTTTCCTGTACTCTTCCCTGATTTCCTCCTCCTATAACCTCTCCACCCTCCTCACCATTCCACCTTCCTCTCGCCTCCCTCCAGCTCTCCTCACCCACTTCTTTTGTATCCTAGCCTTAGCTACTACTACATAATGATCAGACAGACCCCCTCCAATACCCCTATACACCCTAGCATTCATCACAGATTTTTTCGTTCGTTCATCCACACATACATAATCAATCAATGACTTTCGTTCCACCACTGTCTTATCCTTCATCGTCAACCTCCATTTCCACGTGTAAAAGTGCGTCCCAAAATACTGAAAGAGTTAATAAAAAAACTTGTGTTTAGAATTAACGATTTAATTTAACACCTTACGAGCGGCCTATGCGGTTTATTTATATGTACCGCCCAGCGGGGTGTTTTTAGCCAAAATAGGGCTGTTTACGTGATCATTTTCATGCCTAAATAAGACCCAGAACGTAAAACAAGTACCTATCCCTGAAAGGGCATAAACAGAGCTTTCGAATGACACCATAACGATCCTTTTATGATGGCTAGTTTTCTTGCAATAACCGTGCAACGCGAGTGCAAAAAGCATGTAATTAGCCACTTTCCCGATACAATTCCTTATATAGCGAGTGAGAGAGGGAGGAGGGAGCTGGGATTCGTGTCAGTATGTTCGCCGCGGTGGTCTGGAGCAGTCATACGCTCGCTACTCTCCTGCCACCACTTGTCTCTCTCTCTCAGCAACATTACGTGCTGAAATTGCCACTCGACCTATGTCGAGCGCCGCCACATAGTCCAGCTTTATTAAATACAACTTATGTGGTGAGCCGCTAATTAAGGGTTAAGTAGCAAAGATTATAAAAATAAATATTCGTACGCGGTGAGAGAATACGAGCATTAATTAATATTCTCATTAAAATATAATTATAATCAAAATTAGGTACGAATGCTTCATGTGATTAGTCCATTGTCAATTACATAATTATATAGTCTTAATATTTATACCTTAATTTACCTATTGACTACTTATCCACACACACACACACATACACACACATATGAAGGGTGAGAGACAGAGATAATATAGCGGAGAACTACACCAGACAAGCTGATATTCACCACGTCATTCCCAGGCATTTAGAGTACAAAGGAGTACAAAGGAAATCAAGCAAGAATAGGTCTAGTGACCCTTCTAGGCTGCTTGTCCTCCAAAACACTGAGGATCAAGTGTCCAAACAGTAGTTTAGAGTGGGTAAGGGAACATTGGAAAGGGAACTACTGCCCTGGAACTAATGTCTACTAAGGGGAGGATAAAATATAGTTATTCATTTACAAATGCAGTCAGTCGCGGGATTGATGCGAGATATTTGTCTAGGCGGAGTTTAAATGAATCAACGGTGCTGCAGTCTATAACGTCTCGGGGAAGCCCATTCCACAAGTTGACAACTCGATTGAAGAAGAAATTCTTAGATTCGTATGAGTTAAAAGATTTACCAATAATTTTGCAACCGTTTCCCCGGGTGTAATTAGATTGGTCGATAGTGAAGTACTTACTACAGTTCATATTGTCGATGCCTTTGATGATTTTGAACACTTGAATTAAGTCACCTCTTAATCTGCGCTGGGTTAAAGGAAATAGATTTAATTCTCTAAGACGCTCTTCGTATGGTTTGTTCTTTAGGCTAGGTATCATTTTGGTAACTCTACGTTGAACTCGTTCTAGCTTGTTTATGTCTTTTTGGTAATAAGGGCACCAGCATTGATCGCAGTATTCCAGAAGAGGAAGGCCTAAGGAATTGTAAAGGGTTAGGATAACGTCTTTGGATTTATGCTCAAATGACCTACCTATAAAGCCAATTATTTTGTTTGCCTTCTTAACAACTTCTGAACATTGTTGACTCGGTTTTAGGTTACTCGATATTGTTACTCCCAGATCAGTCTCTCTGTTTACATTCTTAAGCTGAGTGCCATTCATCGAATAGTTTGCTTTCTCATTTAGGTATCCGATATGTAGTACTTTACATTTATCCGCATTGAAACTCATTTGCCAAATTTGGGCCCAATGTGACAATTTATCTAGATTGTGTTGCATATCGTCAACTTGATCTTTTGATAGTACCCTATTTGCAATTTTTGTATCGTCAGCAAATTTTGAGATTGTACAGGTGAGACCCTCATCTATGTCGTTGATGTAAATTAGAAAGAGAATTGGTCCTAGTACCGATCCCTGGGGTACCCCGCTACTTACATTTGTCCATTTAGATACCTTACCGTTTATGACTACTCTTTGCTTTCTGTCGCGGAGCCAATTTTCTATCCATTTCAACACACCGTCTTGTATTCCATGCGCTTTTAGTTTTAGCAGTAAACGTTTGTGGGGAACTTTGTCAAAGGCCTTTTGAAAATCAAGGTATATAATATCTACAGCTTTACTCTCATCGTAGAGGTTGAGGATATCGTGGAAGAAGTCTAAGAGGTTTGTTAAACAGGAACGGTTTTTACGAAAGCCGTGTTGAGTATCTTTAAGTATGTTATTTTCCTCTAAGTGATTTACGAGTCTGTCTCTTATGACCGTTTCTAGCATTTTACATACAACTGAGGTTAAGCTAATTGGACGATAGGTACTGGGTAGGGATATGCTGCCTTTTTTTAATATCGGTGTTACGTTGGCTAGCTTCCACTGATCAGGCATAGTTCCAGACTGCAAGGATTTATTGAATAGTAATGTCAGTGGTTTGGAGAGCTCATCCTTAGCTTCCTTTAGAACTCTAGGCGAGATTGTATCAGGTCCAGGCGTTTTATTTACCTTGAGTTTATCTAAACAGTTCAATACTTCTCTCTCTGTAACGGTGATATTGCTTAGAATATCTGAATTATCAATCTGAATCGGCGATGGTGTAGGGATATCACTGAGGTCTTCTGTTGTAAATACTGATGCAAAGAAGGTATTGAGGGCATTACTCATTTGTACTTCGTCTTTGGTGTATTCTCCATTTTCATCGACTAACAGTCCAACAGTTGAAGTAACTACTTTTTTCTTTCTGATATAACTATAGAATTCTTTGGGGTTTGTTTTACTTTGATTCGCAATATGTAACTCTAGGGTCTTTTTACTTTGCTTAATTAACTTTTTGGCTTTGCGTCGTAGCTCTACAAATTTCACCCGTTCTTCGTCATTTTGTGAGGATTTTAATCTATCATTAGCAAATTTTTTAGCAAGCAGGCAGTTTGAAATATCTTTATTCCACCATTTGGGCTGATTATTATGGCTTGGACGCCATATTTTCGATGGTATGCAGTCTTGCACTGCTTTTAGGTAAGTGGTTTCGAATAACTTCCAAGATGTATTTATGTCGTTATTGTTAATTAAAAAGCTCCAGTCAGTTTCTTTAAACATAGCTCTAAGTTTATGAAAGTTTGCTTTCTTGAAATTAGGGACTTTTTCGATGCTACTATTTGGTTCGTTATTAGTAAAGTTTAAAGTGAAAGTTATCGTACGATGGTCGCTGTTACTGAATTCATCACCAACATTCAAATTCTCTATTAATTCTTCTTTTGTTGCAAGTACAAGGTCAAGAACGTTTTTACCACGGGTCGGTGTTCGAACAAATTGATAAAGCGAACTCTCTTGCAAGTTCGTATTCCAATCATGTCCGGAGTGTGAAGTAAGAGTATCGCCCCACTTGGTCACAGGTAAATTAAAGATGCCAAAACATACGGTATCTTGTGAGTTACTTACATCTGCAATTTGTTCATAAATTTCTCGGTCAGTTTGCACTGATTGAGCTGGAGGTCTGTATATTAATGCAAGTATTATTTTTGTACCTTTATTATTTTGTATTAGCACAAACGATGTGTCGACGTTCACAATTTGAGGTTTTGACAAGAGGGTCGGGTTAAGACTTTCTTTGATATAAAATAAAACACCACCTCCATTTTTATTTATTCGGCTTTTCTCAAACATTACATAACCGGGAAGTGAATACTCTGCTAAAAAGTCTCTATCTTCTGTATTGAGCCAAGATTCTGTTATACCAATCACATCATAATTTTCAGTAAACACTAGTTCCTCTAAATCTGAAAATTTATTGCGTATGCTACGAGCGTTTGCATAGAAAACCTTTAAAGTTGCGGTTTTCGAACTCACAGAACGTTCTTTAATCAAATTTTTGGTTCTGGTCGGATCTACATTTACATTCATGGCTGTCATCGGTCCTCGGTCATCATTCCTGGCGGTTTTGAATTTGGGTCGTGTTGGTGGAGCTTTATCCAAATTCGCGGTTCTTGACAGATTAGCATTTAATTCCTTCGCAGGTTGCCGCCCTCGCTGTCTTCGGTCCTCCTTCCTGGTTGTCCTGTGCTGAGTCGATTTCTTCTCCGAAAATCCTTCACCGCATCGTTGAGAAGACGCCCAAAACGTGCTGCTCCCACCTGGTTCAGATGAACTCCATCGTCCGAAAACAAATAGTCATCGTAGAGAGAGAGAGAGAGAGAGAGAGAGAGAGGAAGACTAACATACCAAGTTATAAACACTGAAGCACAGTTCAAAGGTCACAATGCATCGTCCTATTGGCCTTGGAAATGTTAATATATGCAGAGGTAGATCTTTTCTATTATGTATCGTCACGGTTATATATACATATATATATATATATATATATATATATATATATATATATATATATATATATAAAAAATGTTCTGAAAGGACCAGCCGACCTTTTTTTTTAATTATGTATATAAATAAATACTCTCAAAGTGTTTCCAGGTGCCAACAAAGAGGTGTGAGAAACTTTAAATTACCTCAGCGCCAAAAACAATGCACACCAAAACTTTTTAATAGTCTTGGAACAAGTAAAGGCAATAGCACCCAAGTTTTAAGGATGAAATTAAAAGGACAATTACATTTTTTGTGAAAAAAATAAGTAAGTGGAAGAGACCTTGTTCGATTGTCTTCCAAGTCTCTCCCCCCCCCCCCCCCCTCTCTCTCTCTCTCTGGTGAAAAATTCTTGGTCAACTTTTAATATGGGTCAATTAGAGATGTCACCCCCAGTCTCTCTCTCTCTCTCTCTCTCTCTCTCTCTCTCTCTCTCTCTCTCTCTCTCTCTCTCCAATGTCCCCTGTTGTTTTATGCATGGTTTTCGTATTGGTTCTACTTTAAGAACACCGACACGGGAATATCATCAACTTATTTTATTCCTGTGACGAGAAAACCAATATAATGAGTCACACTGCGAAAAAAAAAACGAAGAATAATTTATTATTATTATTATTATTATTCTGATTATTATTATTATTATTATTATTATTATTATTATTTTATTATAAATATATTTATACAATGTTTCTTAATATCTGAACTAGTGGCCTAATGGTAAAGCCCCCTTCACACATCTAAGAGTCAGGCACCCAGTAGAAGCGAAAATTTATTCGGCATGTATTTGACATGTCATTCGGCAATATGCATAGCGATGGATGGATGCGTAGCTATGCTTAATGAGGTCGGCACAACTGAACATGTGTGGTCCGTCGGCTATGGGCCAAACAATTTTGAGCACGATTTCAAAATTTGGTTGGCAATTCGTAGTGGTATAGGGCA
The DNA here is from genome assembly GCA_032716605.1 of Paralithodes platypus. NCBI lineage: Eukaryota > Metazoa > Arthropoda > Malacostraca > Decapoda > Lithodidae > Paralithodes > Paralithodes platypus. Next base: position 8,705,125 of record CM064578.1, on the reverse strand, counting down.
TTCGTAGGCCACTGGTAGCTTTGCGTAGCTCTGCGTTGCTCGTAGTAGCACTGCGTAGCTCTTAGGAACCATGTGTAGCAGATTAGTTATTATTCATAGTGATTCTGTGTGTGAAAAATCCATGCCACATTTCTACGCATAGCCTACCTATTATAATTAGCTACTAATAGCCACGATAATTCTGTGTATATTCTGTTTGAATGCCATTATGTGCCACTCTGACATACGGTAAGTCGGTAAGTCGGTAGGTAAGTCGGAGGTAATATTAGCAATTGGGAGCCATTAGTAAGGATTCGTAGGCCTTAAATGACCATTGAAATTTAAGTTTTAGAACACTTGCGCCATAACTCGTAACAGATGTGCATCTCACTCTTAACTATTCGTACCTATTTGTAGCCATGGTATAAATGCCTTGGAATGCTGAATGCGTGGCTATTTTTACAAAGAGTCCGGTGACCGATTTGTACCAAAAGTCGTGAATGTGTGAAAGTCCGTCAGATACCGTAGCTTCAGATCAATTCAATTAGATTCCCAGTCAAACCTCCATATAACGATTGTGTAAAGGTGAGGAAGTAGAACTGGAAAATTAACAGAACAAAAAACTGATAAGGTATGTCATGGTAAACAAATTAATTGCAAATAGCTGGAAACTGTAACTATATAATGTTCCATGGAAAAATGATTCGCAAATGTTAAAATAAAAGTTTATATTGTAAGACACGACAGTTACAACTCTCTCCGGAGTCTTCCTCTCCTGGAAAGGACTCCAGAGAGAATCGAAAGTGTTATATCATACAATAGCCTAAATACATTTAAATCAGATGTGTGAAATTTTCTATCTAAGTATTCACTGCATAGTGAATTTGCATTCCTTTAAATGTTCCATGTTGGGATTAACAAGGCTTTACTCTTGAATATGACTTCAATCATGAACAATGGTTTCCTCCCAAACTTTATATATATATATATATATATATATATATATATATATATATATATATATATATATATATATATATATATATATATATGTTGGTAAAGCCAGGTAATAAATTTTCTTTAATACATACGAGGTTGAAAGAAATGGCAATTTCTGCGTTGGAAATTTTATTATTCAAAGTTTCCAGGTCTCTGATGAGTTTTCGCTGGGTGGCAGGAAGTAGATGAAGGAGATGAGCAAAATTCATGGTGGTACAGGGTTACATTAAAGTACATGAAGATACAGGATATACGACGCGTTTCACTGGACAACCAGCATTATCAAGTAAGGAAGGAATGATATAAAAGGTAAACAGGAAGGGTATATATAGAGGGTGGAGGATCAGAGGAGGCGAAAAACAGGGGGCAAAAGTCTGCTATTGGTGGAGGGGTATTCTAGGAGAGAGAAAGGGGGAACCGCTTCACGCATGCGCACTGGATGCGGGATGGTGGTCGGTTGGTGGGGTCGAAGCTGATTGGCTGCGTGTCGAGGGGCGTGGCCTAAGTTGTGTGGCGCCTGCGGAAAGACGAAGCTGAAGGAGGTAGCGCGGGGGGCTGCGTCAAGTGCACCGGGGGGCGAGGAAGGGTGTTAGGTCCTGTAGGGTAGTGCCTTTTGGCAGAAGGAAGGATCTGAAGGTCCAGAGTTTGGCTGTTGATGTTGGGATGTAAGGCTTGGATATATAAAGCTTCGAGTATAGGTAATCTCCTTGGGTCACTTTCTTTATCGAGTATGGTGGTGTGTTTCTCTAACTCGTTGCATGTGAGGTGAGGGTGGTTAGGGGTGAGATAGTGGTCTTTGATGGCTCCAGCCTGAAGGTGAAGAGTTAACCGACTGGAAGACAAGTCTGCGTCATACCAATATAGGAATGAGGTCCACAGTCCTCATAATTACAGGTATGTTGGTAAATGACGTGATCATCGGTCATCGGGCTCTTTATCTTGGTGGAGGCTGGTTTGTTGCGGAGAACGAGGTTGGAGGTCTTGGGGGATTTGTAATAAATTATTAATTTGATTTTGTTTTCCGGGTTGGTTGGGTGGACATGCTTGGAGATTATTTCTTTTAAGACGGCCTCGTCATTTTTGTGTTCAGAGGACATGTAATTGCGGTAGAAGATCTTAATTTCATTGGGGGGGGTCAATGTTGCGAGGGCTTTGGGTGTACCATTTTTCAAGATAGTGGTTGATGGTGCTGGAGATGTCGGAGTTGGAGTATCCGTTATTTACTAAAACTTGGGATAGTCTTTCTAGTTCCTGGTGGGTGTCGGCCCAGGTAGAGCAGTGCGTGAGGGCTCTCCTAACATAGGCGGAGATGGAGGATAGAAGATAACGGCGGGGGCATTCACTATCGCCGTTGAGGCATTGTCCTGTGTTAGTTGGTTTAATGTAGACGGTGGTTTTGAACCCATGGTCGTTCAGAGCTACGAGGAAGGGGAGTTGTCCATTGTTAGATTTTTCAAAGGTGAAGTTAAGTCCGGAGGAGGTCATGAAGCGACGCTGCAGTTCCTGTAGTTCGTGGAGGTCCTTGATTTGCACGAAGATGTCATCCACGTATCTACAGTAGACGGCGGGCCGTTGGGCAGCTAGGAGCTCTTCCTCGATGGTACCCATGAAAAAGTTCGCAAAAAGAACTCCTAGAGGGCTGCCCATCGCCACACCGTCTATCTGCTTGTACATGTTGCCCCGGGGGCAAAGGAAGGGGGCCTCCTTGGTACATAGCTCCAGTAGTGTTTTCAGGGCCTTCTCCGGGATGTCCGGGATGCCCAACAACCTTCGTAAAGAACGAGATGCTCTTCTACGGATTTGGGAAGACGAAACCCCTCCAGACCACCTCAAAGCCGAAATCAACACAGCCCTCGAACAACTCCTTGACCAACACAGAAGACAAGCCGAAAACACAACCATAAAAAAGCTTGCCCGTCTTTATGGCGGAAACTTAAAACTACCCAAACCAACAAAAGGATATATAAACCTTACTAACACCATTCTGACCCTGGACCAAGAAGACCTCCTCAACAAAGGCCTCAACTGCCACTACAGCTCCAAACCTGGCCCCCACCGGAAATGCCTAGAAACGGAAATCCTCCTGGACGACATCCTACGACTCAAGAAGGATGGCAAGGTCACCACTACTCCCGCCCTACAACCTACTCTCCTCGCTGAAGCCGCCAAAACCAGAGGAACTCACCATAGCAAAATACTCAACAAACAACACTTCCAAGCTGCCAAACTATTAAGAGACAACCCCAACATCATCATCCGTCGTGCGGATAAAGCTTCCTGCCTCGTGATCCATGACAAGGAGGAATATCTTAGAAAAATGGACGTCATCTTAAGTGACAACACTAAATTTAAAAAGATCACCCGCAACCCAACCGACGAAATCAAACGTACTGCCAACACCACCATCAACGCCAAACAAGGAGGGATCCACCTTAAAAAACTCGTCGGAGAATACACCCCTGGTTATGCGTACGGAACCATCAAAACACACAAACCTGGGAACCCCCTCCGCCCCCTCATCTCCCAGATCCCCACTGCCACCTACCAGATCGCCAAGGCCCTGAACAACCTCCTCACCCCCTACGTGCCCAGCCAATTCAACCTTAACTCAGCCCACGATTTCTTGGACATTTTACGAGACGCCCCCCGTAACAACAACCACACAATCGCCTCTCTCGACGTAGAAAGCCTGTTCACCAACGTGCCAGTGGATAGGACCATTGACATGATTCTACGTCGAATTTATCATTGCCCTGATACACCTACACTGGACATCCCGGAGAAGGCCCTGAAAACACTACTGGAGCTATGTACCAAGGAGGCCCCCTTCCTTTGCCCCCGGGGCAACATGTACAAGCAGATAGACGGTGTGGCGATGGGCAGCCCTCTAGGAGTTCTTTTTGCGAACTTTTTCATGGGTACCATCGAGGAAGAGCTCCTAGCTGCCCAACGACCTGCCATCTACTGTAGATACGTGGATGACATCTTCGTGCAAATCAAGGACCTCCACGAACTACAGGAACTCCAGCGTCGCTTCATGACCTCCTCCGGACTTAACTTCACCTTTGAAAAATCTAACAATGCACAACTCCCCTTCCTCGACATCCTCGTAGCTCTGAACGACCATGGGTTCAAAACCACCGTCTACATTAAACCAACTAACACAGGACAATGCCTCAACGGCGATAGTGAATGCCCCCGCCGTTATCTTCTATCCTCCATCTCCGCCTATGTTAGGAGAGCCCTCACGCACTGCTCTACCTGGGCCGACACCCACCAGGAACTAGAAAGACTATCCCAAGTTTTAGTAAATAACGGATACTCCAACTCCGACATCTCCAGCACCATCAACCACCATCTTGAAAAATGGTACTCCCAAAGCCCTCCCAACATTGACCCCCCCCAATGAAATTAAGATATTCTACTGCAAATACATGTCCTCTGAACACAAAAATGACGAGGCCGTCTTAAAAGAAATAATCTCCAAGCATGTCCACCCAACCAACCCGGAAAACAAAATCAAATTAATAATTTATTACAAATCCCCCAAGACCTCCAACCTCGTTCTCCGCAACAAACCAGCCTCCACCAAGATAAAGAGCCCGATGACCGACGATCACGTCATTTACCAACATACCTGTAATTATGAGGACTGTGGACCTCATTCCTATATTGGTATGACGCAGACTCGTCTTTCACGTCGGTTAACTCTTCACCTTCAGGCTGGAGCCATCAAAGACCACTATCTCACCCCTAACCACCCTCACCTCACACGCAACGAGTTAGAGAAACACACCACTATACTCGATAAAGAAAGTGACCCAAGGAGATTACCTATACTCGAAGCTTTATATATCCAAGCCTTACATCCCAACATCAACAACCAAACTCTGGACCTTCAGATCCTTCCTTCTGCCAAAAGGCACTACCCTACAGGACCTAACACCCCTCCTCGCCCCCCGGTGCCCTTGACGCAGCCCCCCGCGCTACCTCCTTCAGCTTCGTCTTCCGCAGGCGCCACACAACTTAGGCCACGCACCTCGACACGCAGCCAATCAGCTTCGACCCCACCAACCGACCACCATCCCGCATCCAGTGCGCATGCGTGAAGCGGTTCCCCCTTTCTCTCTCCTAGAATACCCCTCCACCAATAGCAGACTTTTGCCCCCTGTTTTTCGCCTCCTCTGATCCTCCACCCTCTATATATACCCTTCCTGTTTACCTTTTATATCATTCCTTCCTTACTTGATAATGCTGGTTGTCCAGTGAAACGCGTTGTATATCCTGTATCTTCATGTACTTTAATATAAGCCTGTACCACCATGAATCTTGCTCATCTCCTTCATCTACTTCCTGCCACCCAGCGAAAACTCATCAGAGACCTGGAAACTTTGAATAATAAAATTTCCAACGCAGAAATTGCCATTTCTTTCAACCTCGTATGTATTAAAGAAAATTTATTACCTGGCTTTACCAACATATGTATATATATATATATATATATATATATATATATATATATTTGCAGGTTGCATGAGGAGGAAGTCAGGGAGGAGTACAGGAGAGCAGTGGAAAGACGACTAGGTAGGTTCGACCTGGAAGTTATGGAGGAAGTGGAAGAGATGAGCAAGGTGTTTAAGGATAAGATCTGTGCAGCATGTGAGGAGGTGTGTGGAGTGAGGAGAAGAGGGAGGGGAGTGAAAGGTACAGCATGGTGGACAGAAGAGGTAAGAATAGCTGTGGAAGAAAAAAAGAAAGCATATAGAGAGTGGTTGGGTAGTAGAGGGAATGAAGATTTTGAGAGACAGAAACGAGCGAGGTACGTGGAGAGTAAGAGGGTGGTGAAGAGAGTAGTGAAGGAAAGTAAGAGAAGAGTAGATGAGGAATTTGGAAGGAATCTGAGTGTAAAATGGAGGGAGAGTAAGAAACTGTTCTGGAAAGAAGTCAAGAAAGGAATGGGAGAATGCTAGCCGAGAAGCAAGAGAGAGTCGAAAGATGGAGGGAGTACTTCAATGAGTTGCTAAATGTAAGGAATGAAGAGCCAGCAAACGTAGCTGGATATGGTATGGGAGGGAGAAGAAGAGAAGTAGTGGAGGAGGAGGTGGGGATCAGGAGGTCAGAAGAGTGGGAAGCCATGAAAATAGTGAAGTTGGGGAAAGCACCAGGAACAGATGGAGTGTGTGGGGAAATGTTGAGGTATGGTGGTGAGATAGTGATCGAATGGGTATGGAAAATGTGCAAACTAGCATAGGAGAAGGGGAGTGCACCCGACGACTGGAAGACTGGCATAATAGTCCCCCTATATAAGGGCAAAGGGGAAAGAGGAGTGTGTGGTAACCACCGAGGAATATGTCTTCTAAGCGTAGTAGGGAAGGTATACAGTAGGGTAGTGATTGAGAGAGTGAGAGTGAGAACGGAGATATGGATAGGCGACGAGCAGGGAGGTTTTAGGAAGGGAAGAGGATGTGTAGATCAGATTTTTACCCAGAATAGTGTTGTGGAGAAATATCTGGAGAAGAAACAAAAGCTGTATGTTGCCTTTATGGACTTGGAGAAGGCCTATGACAGAGTGGATAGAGAATGTTTGTGGAAAGTACTTAGAATATACGGAGTAGATGGCAAGTTGCTGAAAGCAGTGAAGAGCATGTATGAGGGTGCAAAGGCGGCAGTACGTGTGGAGAGTGAGCAGAGCGAGTTCTTTGACCTGAATGTTGGTTTGAAACAGGGGTGTGTGATGTCCCTGTTGTTGTTTACTGTATATATAGATGGAGTCATGAAAGAAATACTATCAGAGCAGTGGATGTTGGTGTATCGCTGAAAAGGGAGGGAATTGAGTGGAAGTTACCTATACTGCTGTTTGCGGATGATACAGTTCTGATGAGTGATAATGAATGGGAGTTGCAGGGTCTGGTAAATGAGTTTGGAACAGTGTGTGAAAAACGGAATTTGAAGGCAAATGAGGGGAAGAGCAAGGTTATGGTCTTCGAAAGGGGTGAAGTCACAGAGTGTGAGGTGAAGCTGAACGGTCAGGCTATGGAGATCGTCAACTCTTTTAAGTATCTGGGCAGTGTGTTGAGTAAAGATGGGACTATGGATGAAGAAGTGCGGGAGAGGGTACAACAGGGGAAGAGGGTTGTAGGAATGCTGAAAGCAGTAACAAGAAATAGGGTGGTCAGTATGGAAGTGAAGAAGTCCTTGCATGACAGTGTAGTAATCCCGACACTGACTTACGGAAGCGGAGCATGGACGTTGGTTGAGAGACTCAGACCAAGAGTGAGAGCAGTGGAAATAAATTACCTAAGAAGTGCATACGGAGTTACATGGAGGGATAGACAGACTAATAAGGAAGTAAGAAGGAGGTGTGGTGTGGAGGTAGATGTGCTGGAAAGTGTGAAAAGGAACAACTTGAGATGGTTCGGCCATATGGAACGTATGGAAAGCGAGAGAATGACTAAGAGGGTGTACGAGAGCGAGGTGGAGGGTCAGAGAGGGAGAGGTAGACCGAAAGAGAGGTGGAAGGATGGAGTGAGGAAGTATATGAACGAAGGCGGTGCTGGTTGGGGGGAGGGGCGTCGACTGACCGGGGACAGAGGTGCATGGGGGCGGTTCGTTCGTGGCCACCCCTTCGGGGCTCAAGGCGTCAGGCAATAGATAGATACTGTAGATATATATAAATATATATATATATATATATACATATATATACCGGTACATATATCCCTCTCTCTCTCACACACACATCAAGCCTTCTGTATTGCTGTCCTGATCTTCCACTTAGCAGCGAATATTACGTTAGATATATAAGTCCTGATTACCTACATTGGACGGCAAGGTCTGTGAATATGAGTATCTCTGAAACTATGTAGGTCTCTGATTAACCACTTATGTACCGGCGACGTCTTATTAACTATTCTGGCTACTATTAGACAATTTTATTCAGCTTAAAAATGGCCTCCAGCAATTAATAGGCTTCGAACACCTCACTTAACTCTTTTTACTATCACATATCCTTCTTATACTGCATAAGATCGTTTAAATATAGCTAGGATATAATTAAAAAGACTTAGCTATACTCTCCTCCCAGTTACACTGCAGTTTCCTTACTTCTCTTTCCATTTTCTGTATAACATCTTACTGGAAATTAATGTACTGTATTTCGTATTTAGTTCGCTATTTTCATTTTTCTGTAACTACATTGTTTCTGTCTCTCAGCTTCTCTGTATATAAGTGCTTTTATGAATATGAGCTCGTCTTATTTTGTTTTATATATTTCATAAACTCTCTTTCTCTCTCACAATACTTAATAATTGATAAACCACCGAGCAAGAGTATATGTTTTTTTGTTTTCTATATTCCAACTACTCCCTCTCGGGCATAGACTGAAAGCCTGCACATCCAACCGCTCAACACGGTGAAGCCAGTGAGGTCTTATTCCAGTCTAGGGAGTGAGACAAGTGAACCACTAGAGTTCAACTCTTGGCTTGAAGCAGCCCTATCTCTCAAGCTGCTTCGCCTTCGTGCTTCACTGTCTCACCACCCAGACTCGGACCCTCACTCTCAGAACGCCACCTATTGAGCAATTAACTCACTAGGCATTGGCCCCCTGTAGCATATTTGTAATATGGGAATATTCATACAGTGCTATTTAATCAGGGAACAATGAGGGTATTTTTTTTTCGCGTTTCGGTGTGCTTTGTGGTAATGCACTGATACTATGAAAAAAAAAAAAATAATAGGTGCAGCACAAATTCCATCCCAATAATATCTTCCCATTGATATATCGGGATTCGAACCCGGGACTCTTGGATTACCAGGCCAGTGGCAAGACCACTCTGCCACACGTCCCCTATGTGTGTGTATGTGTGTGTGTGTGTGTGTGTGTGTGTGTGTGTGTGAAAATTATAATAACAATATTCGGTTTATTTCGAGATGGCAGCCAATGAGGCTGACGATACACGAATCGTTATCCTAACTTATCCTAAGTAATCAACAGATTGGCTCTGGTTGCCACAAGAACGCCTATAAACCCACACAAGGGGTAGGATGTGGGCAGGGAACCAGGTGGAACCCAGAGGTAGTGCATCCACACTTAACCTCCACAGCCCGGAACGATTTTGACAGAAAACTCCTCGGCAGCTAGCTGGGATCAAACCCACGCTACCAGAGCCAAGCGACTAGAATACAATGACCCAGTACGCTCGGCCACTGTGTCTGTCTGTCTGTCTGTCTGTCTGTCTGTGTGTGTCTGTGTGTGTGTGTGTGTGACCAATACTGCCGTTAGTTCAGATATAAACATTTACTTTACTTTAATCGCATTTCTCACATTTTATTTACCCACAATGTCGGCACACAATTTACCTTTTTCTCACTCCATTTTTCCGAGCTGTCAATTATTGCAGGTTTGTGTGTCAGACTGTCCATTTGCAGTCTGGTGTTCTCTCTCCCTCCCCCCTCTCTCTATCTATCTCTCGCTCTCTCTCCCCCCCTCTCTCTCTCTCCCCCCTCTCTCTCTCTCCTCCCTCTCTCAATCTTCCCCCCCTCTCTCTGTCCCCCCCTCTCTCTCTCTCTCTCTCTCTCTCTCTCGTAAGCTTAATATAAAGATCAAATAATGTCTACAATATATAGGCTAATATATACAGACATCACACTAAGAGTAAACAACAAATAATCAAACTTAACAAATATTAGTCGAACTAGAAATATACCTTAAGAAACAGAACTAGAGGATATAGCTGAACTATAAATCTAAACCACGAAGATACAGTAAAACAGAAAATAGTAGATTCCATGTTATAGAGTAGAGAGGGTGTAATCTGGAAGGAGGCCACTATAGTCTGTTCATTCTAGGTTGGGCAGAATTCGTAACCTCTAACCTCTGTAACTCGAAAAGGACTGGAGTAATCGAGCTCATTTGTCCACCAAATAGGAAGACTAGGTGTGAAAATTGACAGCTCATAATTATGCTCTAACCCATTTTGAGTTACAGAGGTTACAGGTTACGATTTCTGGCCAACCTAGAATCAACGGACTATAGCGTGTCTTTCTGTGACCCATACCGAAGAAATCTAAAACAAACCCTCTTTGTTTATACTGGAGACCTTCTGTTCTCTATAGTTTAAAGGCTGCGTCATACAGAACTCGAATCCACCAGAACCCACCGGAATGAATTCAAAAATTCAAATTTTAGCCACTTCTTCCCCATTCTGGTCTATTCTTGTACGTGTTCTGGTTAGATTCTTGTCTATTCTTGTGTTTCGAGTGATGTTCTAGTCGTCACTCGATTGATCGAGTGAGTGAGCAAAAAGTTAGTGCATGCATGCGTTAACTTTCTACGATTTATCGAGTGAAAAAACCGTTAAAATTTATCGAGTTACATTCTAGTCGTATCCTGGTCGCATAAGAGTCGCATTCTACCTATTCTGGTCATGTTCTGATGTAATTTTTATAGTCGATGCCGACTCGAATTACTTGAATGTAACTCGATGCCACTCGATAATGACCGGAAGTCAACTGGATGACAAGTTGATTATTCCACTTTAAAATTGAATGTAATGGAATGAGAGTTGAATATAACCCGAATTAAGAAGAATACAACTGGATGCCGACTAGAATATGACTGGTAGATGACTGCATACTTGCTTGATGTATCGAGTGTACACTGGATGTCGACTCGAACATGACTAGAAGTACTAGAATACAAGTGGAATCCAACTAGAAGGTAACTGGAATACAACCAGAATATAACTCGACTAGGTGCGGCCCCATTTATATAACGGATTGAAAAAAACAAAAACAAATAATAATAAATAAAATAAAATATAAAATCGGCCCTATACGAGGCCATTGTATTTCAAGTAGTACCTGGAATCAAACTTACTCATCTAACTCTCCACACCTTAACTCCGGCTTCCCCTCAGTTGTGTTTACCAATGAAAAGTGTTCTTCCTTCACCCCAGCTGTGTGAGTTAAGGGGGTAGGGTTACTTTTTGGTCTATTTTTTTATTTAGCCTATATATTTTTTTTTGTTTTTACTTTCTTCGCTAGATATCCATCAAAGCTTAAAAAACACACTCAATTCGAGATTAATTTGTACATTTTTCGGTAGAAAAGTGTCCCAGCCGATGGCCAGTTCCTCCTAAAGTTACAGGCTCGCTATCGCTCGCCAGGAAATAAAACCTATGCCTAAATGGCACGAGAGGTCTTAATATTAACAAAGAAATAGGGCAATTTTTTTTATAACCGCCAAACTAATGGAATGAACGTCATAACGTCATAGGGGAGGTGTGGTGGAGTGGTCTTGCTACTGGCCTGGTAATCCAAAGGTCCCGGGTTCAAATCCCGATGTATCAATGGGAAGATATTATTGGGATGGAATTTGTGCTGTACCTAGTATCAGTGCATTACCACAAAGCCCACCGAAACGTCAATAAAATACCCTCATTGTTCCCTGATTAAATAGCACTGTATGAATATTCCCATATTTAAAATATGCTATAGGGGTGCAATGCCTGGTGAGTTATCTGCTCAACAGGTGGCGTTGTGTGTGTGTAAGTGTGAGAGTCCGAGTGTAGGGGATGAGACAGTGAAGCACGGGAACGAGGTGGCTTCAGAGATGGGGTCGTTTCGGGTCATGAGTGAGCACCGTGCCTCATGTGAAGGCAAGATGGCAGGTGCTCGTTGTACTCTACGTGCTTCACATGTCTCACTCCCTAGACTGGAACAAGACCTCACGGGCTTCACTGTTCATTGTAAAGCGGTGAATGTTAAGGCTCTCAGCCTATGCCCGAGAGGAAGTAAGTTGGAATATAAAAAAAAAAAAAACATCTCAAAAACTAATGGGGCTAAACATGAGGGAGAAGGGGGTCCAGAAAACCCTATCTCCACCCCCCCCCCCCCCCCCCCCCTCCCGTCGTGTACGTGTATGTGTGTATGTGTGTATGTGATTGAAAGTGCTTATGTTGCCGTGGTGAGTGCCCTGTTACTACTGGTGTGCCTGTGAACCAATCCTCCCTTTATATACTCAAAGGTTCCTCATCGAGTCACCTTCTGCCCATTCGAGTCACGTTCCACTTACGTTCGAGTTACGTTCAACTTAGTTCCACTTACGTTCGACTTAACTTCATGTAATTCTGGTCATGATAGACTGACATTCCGGTCTCATTCTGGTCATTCGAGTTGCATTCGACTTGGGATCGAATAGTCTTCTTTCCACATCCGGTTTCCTTCGAGTCACTTACTGGTTAACATCGACTCATATTTGGGTTACATTCGAGTCCATTGAGTTACGTTCGAGTTACAGTCCGGTCATTGACGGGTCACATTCTACTCTGAAGTCACACTCGATTTAAGGCCGCGTAATTCTCGTCAATTCCGGTGAAAAGTTCGATTCCAGTGGGTTCTGGTGGATTCGAGTTCTGTATGACGTGGCCTTAAGGGGAGATGGGTCGTTTTTCTGGTCCCCTTTCTGCCTCGTGTTAAGCCCCATTTGTTTTTGAGATTATAAGACATTCGGCCCATTAGTTTGGCGATTTTAACACCTTTCGCCCCATGTCGTTGTGAATTTTAAGACCTTTCGTGCCATTTAGATGTCGATGTTTTCCTGGCGAGCGATAGCGAGCCTGATATTTGAAGAGGAACCGGCCTTTGGCCAGGACATTTTTCTAAGCTTGATGGAGGTCTAGCGACGAAACTAATACAGGAATAATTTAACTAATAGATCAAAAAGCGGCCCATCTCCCCTTAAGCCATTATTTGATTTATTTTGGCTAACATACGACGATTAAGTAACAAAGTACACCATAAGAGATAGAGGTTACAGCTGAATCATAAACGTAAGCCACGATAATACAAAGGAAACTGATACAACTGTGGATTCTTTGGTATAGAGTAGCGAACAGAAACTGGTGGATTCCATGGTATAGAGTAGAGGCTGTAATATAAGAAGCAGGTCACGAGTATACTCTTCTGTAGCCCTTGTATCACAGAGCCACCGGGGAATAAATACACAAAAAAAAAAAAAAAAAAAAACACACACACACACACACACTTCTTTCTTTATACTGTTGGACACCCTCTGTTCTCTCTAGTTTAAGCCGTCACTTGTTGTACTTTGGCTATCACTAGACGATTTAGTATCAAAACACACTGTTAAGAGATAGAGGATATAGCTGAACCATAAATACAAGCCACGATAAAATAAACATAAGCTGATACAACAGTGGATTCCACCAGCTAAAATATTGAAGGAGACTACTAGTATACCATTATGTGGCCCCCAGTGGTACCATTGTATCACGGAACCACCTGGGGGGCCTATAAAGGGGTTCTATACAACCATCTTTGTTCTTATTAACGCCATCTTGGAGACCTTAAGTATTAGTTGTCAATTCCGCAGCCTTTTATAAAACCCTCTATCGACTGATTCTTCTCAGCTGACAGTAATTTCAATAGTTTGGCAGCTGATTTCTCGATCATTAAGCCGGTATCACACGAACACTTTTTCCCTTAACATTTATCCACAACACTGGTCTGACAGCTTATGACATTTTAATATATTTCTAAAACTTAAATTCATCTACCATAAGTCTAGTTTCTGATATTAGTGCAAAATACTCCAGAAATGTCACCAGATTTTTTTTTGAATCATCGAATGTTGACTATAAAAGTTCTCGTGTGATACCGGCTTACTGGAGAAATATGAAGCTACTTTATCTCAGCGTCATATTTTCTGCCAACATGTGTTCTAAATATCCCCCACCCCCACCCCACTCCCCCATAACCCCCACCCTTCTACTTTACTGCTTTACACCCCCTCATCCCTTGACATGCACTGAGGGACCATCTCTCTCTCTCTCTCTCTCTCTCTCTCTCTCTCTCTCTCTCTCTCTCTCTCTCTCTCTCACACACACACATATACACACAAATACACGCACACACATACAAAGTAAAACAAATCCGAAAGAATTCTATAGTTATATCAGAAAGAAAAAAGTAGTTACTTCAACTGTTGGACCGTTAGTCGATGAAAATGGAGAATACACCAAAGACGAAGTACAAATGAGTAATGCCCTCAATACCTTCTTTGCATCAGTTTTTACAACGGAAGACCTCAGTGATATCCCTACACCATCGCCGATTCAAATTGATAATTCAGATGTTCTAAGCAATATCACCGTTACAGAGAGAGAAGTATTGAATTGTTTAGATAAACTCAAGGTAAATAAAACGCCTGGACCTGATACAATCTCACCTAGAGTCCTAAAGGAAGCTAAGGATGAGCTCTCTAAACCACTGACATTGCTATTCAATAAATCCTTGCAGACTGGAACTATGCCTGATCAGTGGAAGCTAGCCAACGTAACACCGATATTCAAAAAAGGCAGCAAATCCCTACCTAGTAACTATCGTCCATTTAGCTTAACCTCAGTTGTATGTAAAATGCTAGAAACACTCATAAGAGACAGACTCGTAAATAACTTAGAGGAAAATAACATACTTAAAGATACTCAACACGGCCTTTCGTAAAAAACGTTCCTGTTTAACAAACCTCTTAGACTTCTTCCACGATATCCTCAACCTCTACGAAGAGAGTAAAGCTGTAGATATTATATACCTTGATTTTCAAAAGGCATTTGACAAAGTTCCCCACAAAAGTTTACTGCTAAAACTAAAAACGCATGGAATACAAGACGGTGTGTTGAAATGGATAGAAAATTGGCTCAGCGACAGAAAGCAAAGAGTAGTCATAAACGGTAAGGCATCTAAATGGACCAATGTAAGTAGCGGGATACCCCAGGGATCGGTACTAGGATCAATTATCTTTCTAATTTACATCAACGACATAGATGAGGGTCTTACCTGTACAATCTTAAAATTTGCAGACGATACAAAAATTGCAAATAGCGTACTCTCAAAAGAACAAGTTGACGATATGCAACACAATCTAGATAAGTTGTCATGGTGGGCCCAAATTTGGCAAATGAGTTTCAATGCGGATAAAATTGTAAAGTACTAAATAATTATCGGCTACCAAAATGAGAAAGCAAACTATTTGATGAATGGCACTCAGCTTAAGAATGTAAACAGAGAAACCGATCTGGGAGTAAAAATATCGAGTAACCTAAAACCGAATCAACAATGTTCAGAAGTTGTTAAGAAGGCAAACAAAATAATTGGCTTTATAAGGCAGGTCATTTGAGCATTAATCCAAAGACGTTATCCTAACCCTTTACAATTCCGTAGTCCACCCTCTTCTGGAATACTGCATTCAATCCTGGTGCCCTTATTACCAAAAAGATATAGACAAGCTAGAACGAGTTCAACATAGAGTTTCCAAAATGATACCTAGACTAAAGAACAAACCATACGAGGAGCGTCTTAGAGAATTAAATCTCCTTTAACCCAGCGCAGATTAAGAGGCGACTTAATTCAAGTGTTCAAAATCATCAAAGGCATCGACAATATGAACTGTAGTAAGTACATCACTATCGACCAATCTAATTACACGCGGGGGAAACGCGTGCAAAATTATTGGTAAATCTTTTAACTCACACGAAGCTAAAAATATCTTCTTCAACCGAGTTGCCAACTTATGGAATGGGCTTCCCCGAGATGTTATAGACTGCAGCACCGTTGATTCATTTAAACTTCGCATAGACAAATATCTCGCATCAAACCCGCGACTGACTGCGTTTGTAAATGAATAACTTTATTTTATCCTCCCCTCAGTTACTAACCCATCTGTCCCCTACTAACTTCCTAATCCTGCCATGGAAATTAGTTCCAGGGCAGTAGTTCCCTTTCCAATGTTCCCTTACCCACTCTAAACCACTGTTTGGACACTTGATCCTCAGTGTTTTGGAGGACAAGCAGCCTAGAAGGGTCACTAGACCTGTTGTTGCTTGATTTCCTTTGTACTCTCACTCTCTCTCTCTCTCTCTGTCAGCTGCACCCCAATAGAGTTGTTTACGCGTCACGAGAGAGGCTGGGTCGTGGGAAAACAGCTCACTATAATGGGAAGGACCAATTTATAACCCGGGTATATTGAAGCCAAATGACAGTGAAGGAAAGCTGGAAAATTGTTTAAGGGGGGTGACCTGCTTTTTTTCCTCTCCTTTTCGCTCTTTATCTGGCTTGTATCCATTCGGCCCAATTCAGCCTACTGTTTTATGACGTTTATCCCCATCCAGGTGTCTATTTCTTCCTGGCGAGCGATAGTGAGCCAGTATTGTATGAAGAAATCTGGCTTTGCCCGAGACATTTTTAGCCTGCTGTCAACATTTTCTTTTAAAATATGCTGGCTGGGTACTGCTCGCCAGGAAAAAAATCGACACCTTTATGGGGATAAACGTCTTAAAACAGTAGGCTGAATGGGGCCGAATGGATACAACCCAGAGAGAGAGAGAAAAAAAAACGATGTGGGTCCCCTTAAAAGAGGAGCTATTTTTTAAGGGAATTTATATGGGCGAGGATTGATTTAAATGTGTATTTATTTGAAAGGGTAACTATTTGGAATTGGATACGTTTTAAAGTGTAGCCTAATTAATTGAGTGTATAAATAATTATATGAAAGTGTATTTATTTGAAAGTGTAAGTATTAGGAAATGTTATGTTTAAAAATGTAATTAATTTAAAGTAAAAATATATAAAAGTGTAATTATTTGAAAATGTAACAATTTGGAAGTGGATATATTTTAAAGCGTATTAAGTGGAGGCATAAATATATGAAAGCGTAATGATTTTATTCTGATTACGATGGGAATTTAGAAGTAAGAGGATTCACAGTTAATAATACTAATAATAATAATAATAATAATATTTATTCAGTCAGCAATTTACAGAGTTGGTACCACATAGTTTGTTACAAATATGACATGTACCAGCCTTGCATAATTCCAACTAAGGATAGCCCAATATGGCCGTTAGGCGTATTTCCATTGGGGTCCTTGTGGGATTAGGTTAGCTGGGGAAAAGGGGAGGATAAAGAAATAGATACTTTAGAGAAAGTATTTCTAGGGGGTTATTTTAAGATACCTTACATCCTATAGTAAATATCAGTAATCCGTAATCAGTAATCATTTCAGTTTGGTTTGTCTATCTCTTATGTCGTATTTAGTAGTAGACATAAGCTTGGTGCTCCCTTCTCGCAGCTGTCCGGTTCAGGTGTTCCTTCAGGCTACGTTTGAAGGAATACAGTGTTCTCTTTTCACGGACTGACTGGGGTAGGTCGTTCCAGTCTTTGATGGCAGTGAAGAAGAATGTTTGCTTACCCTGTCCTTGGATTCTCGGGACCTTAACCCATAATTAGCGGCGAGCAACATAAGTCGAGTTAAATAAAGCTGGACTATGTGGCGGCGCTCGACATAACTCGAGTGGCAATTTCAGCACGTAATGTGGCTGAGAGAGAGAGACAAGTGGTGGCAGGAGACTAGCGAGCGTATGACTGCTCCAGACCACCGCGGCGAACCTACTGACACAAATCTCAGCTCCCTCCTCCCTCTCTCACTCGCTACATACTCAATTATGTACTGAAAGTACCGAATTACCTGCTTTTTGCACTCGCGTTGCACGGTTATTGCAAGAAAACTATCCATCATACAAGGATCGTTATGGTGTCATTCGAAAGCTCTGTTTATGCCCTT
This sequence comes from Paralithodes platypus, assembly GCA_032716605.1. Taxonomy (NCBI): domain Eukaryota; kingdom Metazoa; phylum Arthropoda; class Malacostraca; order Decapoda; family Lithodidae; genus Paralithodes; species Paralithodes platypus. The sequence continues at coordinate 8,687,507 of CM064578.1, read as the reverse complement.
TCAGGGATAGGTACTTGTTTTACGTTCTGGGTCTTATTTAGGCATGAAAATGATCACGTAAACAGCCCTATTTTGGCTAAAAACACCCCGCTGTGCGGTACACATAAATAAACCGCATAGGCCGCTCGTAAGGTGTTAAAATTAAACATCCTGTTTCTTGTATTATGTCCACTCCTCTCATTTGCTTTAACAAAATCATTCTTTAGATACTCTGGAGCTCTGTCATAGAAAATTTTGAAGGCATTAGTTAGCCTGATTGGTTTGGCCCTGTCAGAGACATTGAGCTTACCTAGTGACTGAAGTTGTTCCTGGCCAACATGTGATCTGGGTCCTAGGTTCAGCATGAACCTAACCATTTTATTTTGAGTGACCTGAAGTTTGTGCTGTGCTAATTTAGATGATGCAGAGTACCAGGATGACACAGAATAGTCAAAATGACATTGAACAAGCGCTTGGCAGAGGGTCATTTTGGTCGCCGCGGGCAAGCATCCCACCTGTCTATAAATTTTATACGTGCTCTACACTTACTCAGGATAGATTCCAAAATTGTTTCACCTGACAAACTCGCGTCCAGTTTCAGTCCGAGATATTTAACTTGTGACACTGTTGTTATAGGAATATCATTACAGTTGACCGAGAAGCCCACAATGTCTTTCAGTTTGCGTTTTGTTCCACATAAGATGGCTCCCGTCTTGCCCAGGTGAAGAGATAGTCTATTGTCCACTAGCCATTCACTACATGATGCTAGTTCTTTGGAAAGTGAAGCGGCAATACTTATTGGGTCTTTTCCTGAAACCAGAAGCACGCTGTTGTCTGCATACAGTAATAATTTACATGAGACGCTCAGTTCCATGTCGTTCACATAACAGAGAAAGAGTAAGGGACCAAGGATGCTTCCCTGCGGGACCCCACAGTTAATTGGCATAGGATCAGATATTTCATCATCAATTTTGACTCTTTGGGTTCTACCACTAAGATAAGATTTAAACCAGTTCACAGACCCTATGCCCATAGCTTGTAGTTTATTACATAGGATATCATGGTCTACTGTGTCAAACGCTTTTTGTAGATCAAGAAGAACCATACCGGTGTAGTTACCTTTAGACATTTCTTTACGAATGTGATCCGTTAAGTGGATGAGACAGGAGTCTGTCGAGTACATGCATCTGAATCCTGATTGAAACTTATAGAATAGATCATTTTGTTTGAGGTAGTGTTCAATTTGGGTGTATACCGCTCTTTCAAGGATTTTAGATACAATACATAATATGCTAACTGGTCTGTAGTTGCCAACTTCTAGTTTATTTCCTTTCTTGAATAGAGGGGTTACAATAGCTTCCTTCAGTTCAGCAGGTACTGTGTTGGTGTTAATTGACAAGTTGATGATGTGGGTTAGGGGGCCTGCTATACCAATGGCTCCATCTCGTAGAAATTTGGCAGGAATTTTGTCTGGTCCTGTGCTCTTATGTACATTTAGGTTAGACAGCTCGTCAAAAGTGTATTTTGGTGTAACATTTTGCAATCTAAATGTGTTCGGGTGTATGTCTTTATCTCTGTAGAAATTACGAAAGGTGGCCGTTGTTGTCGTGTATTTATTGAGAGGTTGAGGTAGGTTCTGTGCAAGTGTGTTTGCTATGGAAGTGAAGAAGGAGTTGAAGTAGGTTGAAATTTGTCGTTTATCGTGGCAAACCTGATCATTAATGGTGAGAGCAATATTAGTGTTAGACGAATCCCTTGTCTTGTTGCTGTAGCCTGTTGTTTTTAGGTGCCTCCATAGTTTCTTTGGGTTATTCTGATATTCCTCTGCCTTATTGTGAAAATAATTGTTTTTCGCTGATTTCATTTTCCTACTTAGTTTATTCCTGGCCCTGTTGAACTCATGTTTCAGACCTTGATCCTGTCTATGTTTCGCTAGCCTTTTTAACAGATTGTCTCTGTGTTCCAGATGTTGTAGTATGTCATTGTTGATCCATGGGTCTGACCTTGCTTTAATTCGTATGTCTTTCAGAGGAGCTATTTCGTCTAGGATGTTTGTGATGATGGTTCTGAAGCCAACCCATGCGTCATTAACGTTTGTACTTCCAAACACTGGAGACCAGTCTGTATTCCATAAAATGTCCAGAAATGTTTCCTTATTGTAGTTTCTGAGTGACCTTGTTTTGATAATCTTGTGATTCTCTAGGGTAATTTTTGTGGTTTTCCGTGTGCAATATGTGACGAAGTGATCACTTATCCCAGTCTGTATAACCCTTGATTGGGATATTTTGTCCTCTCTGTTACAGTTTATGTGGTCTAATATTGTGGCAGTGTTCTCAGATATACGTGTGGGGGTTGTGATGAGTTGTTTGTGATTGTGCATTGTCAGTATATGCCTATATTCTCGTACAAGCCTATCATTTCGTTGTTTGTAACACAGGTTAAAATCCCCTAGTATGATGGATTCATTCCGAGGGTCTAGCGATGACACAGTTCGTTCAAATTTGGTCAAGAATTGTGTGTCGGCTGGTGGCCTATAGCATACCCCAATTGTGATGGGTCTTGTCCTCGGCAGGTGTAGGTCGATCCACAGAGCTTCGTGATTTTCTACATGGAGGTCGGTCCTAGTTGTGTGTGTGAGGTTGTTTTTTACATACAGACATACTCCTCCCCCATGCCTATTGCGATCATTCCTAACCATGTTGAAACCTTGAATGTTTATTTCACCATCTTTTATACTTAAATCCAGCCAGGTTTCTGTGATTGCAATTATTGAAGCTTTGGCCTTATTAGCTAACAAGTTTATTTCTGACAATTTATGGTACATTGATCTGGCGTTAATGTGGATAAGATGGAGCCCTTTGTTGGTGAACACTCTGTATTCATCTTTGATTTTGAATGTGTCCTGGCTGGATTCTGAGTTGTTAATACTTGGATCATTTACATTAATATTCGGTAATGAATGCAAGGCACACTTATTGCAAAGGAATTCCCGTTCTTCACTGTTGGTCTTCTTAGAGATGCACTTCATGTGAGCTACCTGTTTACACTTTACACAGTTTTGGATCTTCTGACGTCGTGTTATGAGTGATTCACAAATAAAACAAATGGTTTCGCGATGTTGTACAGCTGAGTTCCTACATTTAACACATTCAACTTTGTTTCTACTGTTAACGTAAGTACATCGGTTATGAACAATTTCATTACAACTGTTGCATTGTAAAAGTGAACTCCTATTATTGAAACCAATATTACAGACTATACATAGTTTTTTCTTACTGTTTATCATACGACTGGAGGTGTGGTTTGGTCCGCGTCGATCAGCTGTTTGTGCGGGAGAGAGTAGGGGATACTCGCGGTCGGGCTGTGGTTGTTTGCTGTTGTTGTTGTTGTTGTTTTCATTGTCCGTTGATGCTGCTTCCCTATAGATGTATTTGCGAGTGCTACCTGTTTTTATTGTTGTTCTTGTTGCATGTTGTGCTACTTGGGTCGCCGATATCTGTGGTATTATTGGTAATGCTGTGGGTAATGTAGAGTTGGTGGAGTGGGTAATTGCTAGTTCCCTGCATTTATCGCATTCCATTTCTGCTGTTAACATAAGAACATCGATCGTGTGCTGTTTCATTACAAATACTACATTGTGATGTTGGACTCCTTTTGTTGAATCTAATATCGCACACTGTACATAGATTCTTTGTATTGTTCGTCGTACGTCTGGCGGTGTGATGATCAGCTGTGCTGCTAGGGTGGGGACTGTCTGTGGCTATGTCTCCCCCTGTGACCCCTCCCTGTCCCACCTGTATTTGCTGTTTGATGATGTTGTCCTTATTCCTGGCTGCTAATGCTGCTCCATTGTTGATGTTGTTGCGACTGATGCCTTTCTTCCTAGCTGCTCCAGTTACATGTTGAGCCACCGATAGTGATGGATTGTATTGTGGGTTGAATTGGAGCGTGACGGCCGGAGGCTGGGGTACCTGCTGGCCCAGTTTGTTATAACGAATTTTACTGCTAGGGACTGTTGAAATGTCGGTGTCTGCCTTACTTGTTTGGTGGTGAGGTTTCTTCAACGTTGAACAAGGGCTGCGGTTGGTCTCTACATCTCCGCAGCTAATTAGAGTGTAGCACAATAGGTGTTGTAGCGAGGTTGTACCAGAGTATTTGCCCAGTCGCGGCGCCTTCCCGATATATGAAATAGACCAGGCAGGAATGGTGACAGAAATTTCACTCGTGTGTGATTTCTGTGTGACGAGGTCCCTCAATACTTGTTTAGGGTTGACCTGGTACACTACCGGACCCCTCTGCACCTGCATATCAGCATAGCCCCTCTGGATGTTGAGAAGGATGATACATAGAGAGAGGGCTACGCCCGCACCCTTCATCCCTCCCGCCATTATTTAGAATGAGTTCTTACCCCTTTCATTCCTCGAGATCCTTCCTAAGCTTCATAACATCGTTTAACCCGTGGAGCCCCGGCTAGTTTTGTAATGTTTGTGCACCAGAACCCGGCCGGTTTTCAAAAAATGGTTTTATTCCAGAAACAATAGCGAAGGGGTTAGGAATGAAGGAAAAACCACGAAAAACCGCTCAAAAAGCTTAAAAAATGGTCCTACAGAGCCCCCGAAAACGGATTTTACAAGAGTAAAAAATTGAAGGCAATTATCCCCAAAAAACAGGTTATTGCGCGCTCGTGCGCACGCACGTGGACTTTGAGAGTTTTCAACCATCGGCACGGTTGCGTGGGATACGTACACAGTTCCCATACAAATCTGAGCCCTCTTGAGTGGCTACACCTGAGGTTACGGTCGGCGCAATTAGGGTGACGCGTCAGGCGTGTCTCTGGGGCTGTGCGTTACATACATCGCCGACGCGTCAGACGCGTCGCTGGGGCTGTACGGGTTAATAGTCAGATTATAATAACAAAACGCGGCCTCATATCCCAAAAGTGTTAAATAAGTTATATATGAGCCTGTGAAGTGAAAAAAAAAATCTGTGGATAAAAGATGTTGGTATGAAGCTGTGAATTGAGTAATATTTAAATGCAAATTATAATTTTAAAACTAAATAGTTATTAATAACATTATTGTAACCATGGTAAGAGATTGGAAACTTAAAACAATAAATTGAATAGCACGTGAAAATGTCAAAATATTTAGACGTGCATAACAAAAAGAAAGGAAAATTAACTAAACAATTTTCAGAACTAGGGAATTTGAAAGTGGCGTAAACAACTCGGAATTAAATATCATACATCAAAGTATACTGCAATTAACAAAAACACTTAAATATCAATCTACATTTATGGTATGCAGTGAAAAAAGACATTTGAGGGTGGAAGAGTTTGAACATCGTATGCAAACTGAAAAGGACATAAAAGTGTAGACAAGTGAATTACATGTGGAGTTTGAAAGTGGAATATATTGGACATTGGCAAGCGAAAGGGAATATAAAGCCTGGTGGAATTAATTTTAGAGTTTATGCATATGGCAGAGGATGCTATAGTAAAATATATTGAAAGGAATATGGATATGAAAGGTAAACAAACCATGTTTATGTACAGTGGTAAGCATTGATAAGGATACACCTATTTGAATATTTGAACCATTCAAACTTAGCTCTGAAACATCTGTGATATAATAAAGCATAAATTGTCTCGTTTGTGGTCGATACAGATTCAAGCAGGTCCATCGACATCAAAATGACACGAAAAGTCTTAATATTGACTAAAAGGGGGGGGGGGGTGAAAAGTCATAACATCGACAACTAATGGGGCGAACGTCTTCAAATGTCAAAACTATACCTCGCTCTTAAGGTAGCATCAGGTGGGGTTTGGGACACACGCGTCACGTGGTGAGGTCATTACAAGGTGTTTATGACCACTAAAAACAATAAGTCCAGAAGTTATTATTGTAAGTCCTAAAACTAACTATCTATTTTTTATTAATTTCACCACAACACCAAATAATATAAGTATCAGTCATCTTTCTGGTCCCCCCACCGCCCAAAACATCTCTTTCTTTCTCTCTCTCTCTCTCTATATATATATATATATATATATACTGTATATATATATATATATACTGTATATATATATATATATATATATATATATATATATATATATATATATATATATATTGTTACGGCTGGATCGGCAATACATATTCGGGATTCTTGATCGTAGGATAGAAATGGCTTAAGTGACAACGACACGCTCGATTCCAGTCCCAAATACTATATGCTCCAGACAACAAAAGCACCAACGCCCTACAGAGTTATCGTCTACGGTAACGAGGTACCTTAACTCGGCGGAAGTGTACAACAGGGGTAGGCTATGAGGCTAAACTCCCTCAGACATTTATAGGTTACGTTATTACTAAAGAAATGCAATACTCAAGAAACTACGTTAATATTAAGCCTCTAATAATGTAGAATAGAAGCAGGCTAAAGGTATGACAGTGAAATGCTAAATGACAAATGTACACGCCTACTTGAAAGCGCGTGCACTACACTAACTGTCCCCTACTACATGCACTAGCATGTAGCATACAAGATGTTCATGATCCAGTAGATACCTAATAATACACATGGGAGGAACATAAACAGTAGTCACTTATTATAATAATGAATCTATACTTGGAATAACTAAAAGGTTGCAGGCAACAGTACTGCGCCGGTAGCCTACTACCGCATAGGCTACTTCGCTTCTCTCACTCTGTCTCCCCTCCGAGTCCGTATGCGCCCTACGCAACAGAACTCCGGACACAGCAGCAAAACGACAGTGCAGTTAATTGATACATGAAAGTATTAATAGTGTTGTCTTGTGTGTGAGTAATGTGTATTGTAAAGTGTTATAGATATATACTTAAAGAGAGCTGCAATGCATAGTAAAATAAAGATATATCCCACTCATCATCCCCATGTGTTCTAGCTAGCAGGCCAAGTCACAGGAACAACGAGTCCCAGCACCGAAAGCGAGAACCCAGGAGAAGACTGTAGAGAACACAAGGACAGATAAATTACGTTACTCTACTATACCGGCACTACGAGCGAGCTGTAGTCTCGGGTGCTACACTCGCTCCTGGCTCGGTATGCAAATCAAGGCTAAGTCCTCGTCCCTCTACAGACAACTCCTGGGCATGGTCGGGCTCTTACACATGGCACCAGTCTAGTCACAAATGGGATGATGAGCAGGGCATATAACTCGTGAACATGTAGAACGTTCACCAACTATCCTCATCAAGAAGATCGCTGTTCACATTAACCCCTTAAATCTAATACATATAAATATATGCTTGTCCTAAGAGTAATAGGAGAGGTGAGTGCTGAAACTCCTTTAGGACCTCAAGGGAAGGTTGTGCATTTAAATAGAGAGAAGAATGAAATGAGAGTAATGTCGTCAGAGAGAAAGAGTGCAACCGTGAGAAGTGGGGAGAGAGAGCAAGGGATGTTAGAATCTCAAAGGTTCTAGGCAACCTGATCATAGAACACGCAGCCAACCTCCAGGCAGTGTGCTGTACGACAACATGGGCCCAGCCCAGGCAGGCAACAATGGACTACCAACCCTATCGCGCCTAGCTATAAGCGCAAGGCTGCCAACCAGTCCATACGTCTGGCAACCACCCGGCCGGCAGCGCGGCGCGTTGCTACCCTCTTGCTCTGAAGCCTAACTCACTCTCTCTCTCTGAATTCCCATTGTCCTATCTATCAACTTCTCTATTGATACTACATATTAAATGGAAGGTCTCGACATGGCTTAAAACAAAACCCACCACTGGTTAGCACATGACGAGACCTTTGCAGAGATACAAAGAACATAGTTATAAGTTGTCACACTCAATATACATAGCGGCTGACGGTAGCCAGATCACGGGCGGTACAGTGGAGTACCAAGGAGTACAATCAGGTGCGTTGCCCAGCACTGGGGTGCGTCACAATATATATATATGTAATATATATATATATATATATATATATATATATATATTTATATTTATATACAAATATAGACAATAGGCAGGTTGCATATATACTGTATAGTGTCTCCCTCAAAGCCAAAAGAGTGATAGACACGAAGTTTAAAGCAGTCTAAGTTCATGGGACGAAGGAGAGATTAATTGAGGGAGATAATTTCAGCGTTCATTTATGGAGTAGAAGAAAGATTTCGAAAATGTGCTAATTCTTGGGTTGGAGAGCTGCACAATAGGAGTGGGACTGTGTAGAAAGGTGGCTGCCACCCAATGGCTGTATCGTAAATACGATAGGCTATGACTCTTTTGTGATCTCGTATGTCTGTGACGTCATGATCGCTCCTGCAGCACGACGTAGGACGAGTAGATCGTATATTATAAGATTGTAAATAAGTTAAGTTATAAAAGGCCTAATATGCTATTAAGCAATATTGCCATGGTCTTATGTAGTATATATGAATTTATCGTATATATTAATATAATTTATCGTATAGAGCAACCTAGATGCGGTACGATAATTTGGGCTCCTGGCGTTTTGCCAAGGCAGCAAGGTGTGCCTTCCAGGAACACCAGAGCCTTCACAAACACCAACCAGTTAACATCTAATTTCCGCCCTCAGTTGATCGTGCTTTTGAGCCTCTAATCACAATACACTGTCCGCAATACAACCAGCTACACCATCACGACGCTCTCATCGACACCATGACTGACTGACAGATAAGCATAATATTCATGTCCATTCCCATGTAATCATTTATTCTTTCTTTAACTTGACTCGTGTCTTGGGACCGAAGTCTCGTTCCCCATTGTCCACCGTCATATTGGGTAAAACGTTCTCCCTTACCTCATTGCCACGTGGAACTATTGGTGAGTTAATTCCTGGCTAGTATTAACCCTTATAACCTTACCCTATATATATCATTTATTATGTGAGACCTTTGGATATAAATTAGCTTGTTTCAGATACAATTCAATTTAGATATGGAGTAATTCGATTTAGATTGATTTTATTTGGATTATAGCTTATAGATATTTAACTTCCATTGATAGTTTACCACATTGGTGCCCAGACCCGGGAATTGGCTACCAGTAAGGGATTTTAAGGCAATGAACAAGGGGACATATAACAGGATGCAGGAACAATTCTATGATAAACTGGCAAGGCTAGCCAAGCGATGGTTAGAGCCGGAATGCAGGGTCACATCGTTGCACCTGCCCAAATCCAGCATCCCACCCATCATCTTTCCCCAATAATTTTCTTTTACATTTCAGACTTCCTGTGACATATGACCTGACCTAACATTTTTTCTTGTTCAATATGATCCATAGTAGGTATTGCTATTTTGTGTACTATTTTTTTTCCATAACGTAGAAGTCCGCTGGTCGGCGTCTCTTAACTAGACTACTATTTTGCCGTTGTTTTTGTAACTTAACATTTAGATACATAGCCTATAGGCTCACATGCAAAATGAATAAAGACAATAAAGAGACACCGTCTAGTGGGGTGCTGATCAAAGCCCCTAAATATCAAAGGGTGGGACTTCGGGGAGTATTAAATAGGCTAATTGTGGACGTCAACACTTTCATCACTACTGCTGACATAGAGGAATTGGAAGCTAGATTAGAAAACGTCCAGGCTACCCACGGTCGTATTATGGCTCTGAGTGAGGTGATTGTGGCTGGCATGACAGAGGAGGAAGAGATAGTTACAGAGTGTGATAATTGCGCCCTCTATGACGAACCTGTCTTTAGAGCGAAGTACATATTACAGCGTGCTGTCGCAAGTAAGAAGAGAGGCGATAATGAGGCCCATAGAAGGGCTGACCCAAAACATACTGTACACCTCCCAAAGCTCAATCTTCCTACATTTGGGGGCAAGTTGACTGAGTGGTTAGCTTTTTGGGACGTATTTCGGTCTACAGTTCATGAATCCTCTTTGGATAATGTCCGCAAGTTTCACTATCTGAAGGGACAAATGGAAGGAGAGGCCTTACATTTGATAGAGGGTTTTGCGGTAGTGGGTGATAGTTATCTTGAGGCAGTACAATTATTAAAGTCCACATACGGGGATCAAGAGCAGTTGAAGATGGCCCATGTCGTTGCCTTGTTAAGGCTCGCAGAACCACAGTATAAGGTTGAGGAGTTAACAAATTTCAGGGCAAATATGGAGTGCCATACTCGATCGCTAGACACACTAGGGCTCACCACACAGGAAATTATAGTCATTATCTTGTGTCAGAAGCTTCCTATGGCAATACATAACAAAGTTAGATCATTTGAGCTCGGGGAGTTCAAAACTCAGTTCAGTAAAGAAATCAATAATCTACAGTTGAACAAAGGGAGAATGTATGAGTCGGGAGGGAGTGAGAATGTGGAGAAGAGGGGACAAGTAAGCATGACAGTGGGGACTAAAGAAAAGAAAGAGGGTACGTATAAGAAACCTGCTCAGATTCTATGTAAGCTATGTAATAACAAACATAAATAGAGTTTCTGTGTAAAGTACCCTACAAATGAGACAAAACTAGCACCGAAAAGGTTGAGCTATGTGTAGGTTGTCTAAGTAAGGAACATGGTAAGCAGGGACAATGTACTGCTACATACTTAAGGCCCTGTCGCCACTGCAAAGGACATCACTTTGATAAGTTGTGTCCTACAGCAGATAAAGTCAAAGACGTCAAAACAGAGGGTAATACAACTGTGACACTAGGTAGCACGCAAGACACCACTATATTGCCAACAATACAGATTCCCATGGAAGGTAATGACAATAACAAAGTTTGTCGGGTACTTCTAGATCAAGGGTCTCAACGTTCCTTCATAAAGAGGTCCGTACTAGTGGGACTGAAGCACCGAATCGTAGGGGCTGAGACTCTTCGATTACAGGGCTTCACAGGGGTTACTGATAAACAAGACTACGAGATAGCGGAGATTTCATATTTCTACCGTAAAACCCGGTACTTTATGACTTGTATCGTAGTAGACACCCTACCAGAATATGTATCTGTAGGTGTGAAGAAGGTGGAACACGCATTACGTAGCAAAGGGGTTAACTTGTCAGATCCCATGGGAAGTCAGAGTGAGGTGCATGTTCTACTTGGTGTGGATCATTATTATGAAGTAGTATACCCTGGATTTAAAAAGATGTGTGGTGTAATTTAAATCCCCACTAAATTTGGATATTGCATGAGCGGAAAGGTGCATACTACCCAGTCAAAGGTCATGGTCGACACGGTCTCGATATATAGAGTCAATGTAACCGCGGCAGAGGAGTTGGGAAGGGAGGATTCCCAACCTAGTGACCCTAAGGTGGCTGCCGAGTTCGACCTGGAAAGACTGTGGAGATTGGATCACATAGGCATTAATCCTATGGAGACTGATTATGACTCGGAAGTTGCGCTACAAAGGTTTGACGAGTCTGTGAGCTACTGTGCCTCAGACAAGCAATATAAAGTTAGTTTACCCTGGAAGAACAGTGAGATAAGCCTGCCTACCAACTATGGTTTGGCATTAGGTCGCTTGCGCGCATTACAGCGTAAATTGTCTAACGAACCGAGCACGCGCCAGGCGTATGACGATGTATTTCGGAGTTATGAAGATAGGGGCTTTATTGAGAGAGTCGATGTCAAGGAACCGATTAAGAAGGGTAGAGTTCACTATCTGGCCCATCATGGGGTAAGGAAAGACAGCGTCACCACACCAATACGGGTGATGTATGACTGCTCTGCCCATCAAGGTCAACAACCCAGTCTAAATGACTGCCTGTTGACAGGTCCGTCCATGGTGTCGGACCTGTCCCAACATCTATCGCGGTTTAGGCTGGGGAAGTACGCATATACCAGTGACATCGAGAAAGCATTCTTGATGGTCAAGCTAAAGGAGGAAGATAGAGATGTTACCCGCTTTCTTTGGTTCAGCGACATTAGCGACTCTGAAAGTCCGGTCATAATATACCGTTTTCGGGTTGTACTCTTTGGGGCCACGTCTTCACAGTTTTTGTTAAATGCCACAATCAGAAAACATCTAGCATACGAGAGCGAATAAAATATTGAAATCGTTCACGTTTGGTGCGATAGTCAGGTCGCACTCAACTGGATACATAGCAAGAAGTCTCTGCCAGTTTATGTGCGGAATAGGGTAGATGAGATTAGAGCCCTTTTGCCAGACGTTGCTTATCATTGTGTAAATACAAAAGAAACCCTAGTGATCTCATAACTAGGGGTTTAACGGCTAGCCAGCTAGTGAAGTCCGACTTGTGGTGGAATGGTCCAAAGTGGCTGCTCCATGAAAGTGAATGGACGATTTGGCATGCTGTTGGTGAGGGACTTCTGCCACTGGAAACAGTGGCAGTTACAGCCCAACCAAATGAGCCACCGGATCCTATCATAGAGTGGGCAAGATTCGGTGACTATAATAAACTAGTCAGAGTTGTAGCTTGGGTATTGCGATATGTATCCAATCTCAAGCTTAAACTAACGGGCCAACTCTGCAACAGGGGTCACAACATTGAAGCTCGTGAATTTAAAGCAGCTGAAGTAACTTTGATCAAATGGGTTCAAGTAGAAACCTTTTCCAATGAATTAGAATCCTTGAAAAGCTTGAATAAGACATTAATGCCTAATATAGTACGTCAACTAAGGTTGCATCTAGACAATGGCTTCATCAGGTGTGAGGGTCGCCTGAAGTGGTCGGGTGTACCAGACGGCACAAACCGCCCTATACTTATGCCATCAAGACATCACGTTACTGATGTATTGATCATACGTGCACATAGGGAAGTAAAACACTACGGGGTATGTCATATTATATCAAATTTACGTCTCACATGGTGGATACCCAGAGTTTGACAAGTAGCTCGACGCGTAGTAAGAAAGTGTGTAATATGCCAGAGACTAAAAGGTAAACCATATGCAACTGGACCAGCTCCACCTCTACCTGAATGCCGTGTAAAGAACGTAGAACCTTTCCAAGCGGTAGGATTAGATTACACAGGGGCATTGAAGACGAGGGAGCATGAGAAGGTTTATATATTATTGTTTACCTGTGCAACGTCTCGAGCGGTACACCTAGAACTATGTGATAATATGTCTAGCGAAGAATTTATGCTGGCGTTTTAGACGGTTTTGTGCCCGTCGTTCATTCCCTCAACTCATTCTTAGCGACAATGCTCCCACTTATGTCCAAGCATCAAAATATCTAAAGGATATGAGTAGTGATCCTACTATCATCACTTTTTTGTGAGAGAAGAAGTGCGAATGGAGGTTCATTCCAGTTAAGGCACCTTGGTTTGGTGGAATGTGGGAACGGTGTGTCGGCATAGTAAAGTCAGGACTCAGAGCGGTTGTAGGACGTGCTCTATTAAAGAAGAGTGAGTTGACGACAGTCCTCACAGAGATAGAGGCAGTCGTGAATGATCGCCCGCTTACATATGTGTACGCCGACCTGCAAGAACCACTACCATTAATGCCAGCTCACTTGCTATATGGAAAACCATTGACTGCATTTCCATCTGATTTCCAATCCATAGTAGAGTTAGAGGATCCCTCGTTGTACTCTGAGGTAGCGGTGTCTAAGAGATACCAGTACATATCAAGGATAATCGAGGATTTTAGGAAACGGTGGATTAGTGAATATCTGCTAGCACTGAGGGAGAGGAGTGTTACTCCCTCTGGTAGACCAACGGCAGCTACAGTTGGTGAAGTTGTTTTAATTAAAGAAGATAGTCCTCGTTTATACTGGAAATTGGGCCGCGTATTGGAGGTACTCACGGGGGCAGACTCTGTAGAGCGGGTGGCGCTATTGAAGACAGCCACTGGAACTACTGTTCGTCCTATCGCACGTTTGTACGCTTTGAAGCTCGATTCCGCATTGCAATCTGATGCTCCACCTGTTATTGCTGGGTCCGAGGATTCTCAAAGGAACGACTCACCTCTTACTGATGGTGATCATTCTCCGACCGGGACGCGTCCCAGATGCGCTGCTGCTGGCGCCATCGACTTGTGGCGTCAGAAGATAGCCTCTGGGCAACTTTAGGTTTAAGGTGGGGTTCAGGTCTTTTTTTGTGGGGGGAGTGTATCATAAATACGATAGGCTATGACTCTTTTGTGATCTCGTATGTCTGTGACGAAATGATCGCTCCTGCAGCACGACGTAGGACGAGTAGATCGTATATTATAAGATTGTAAATAAGTTAAGTTATAAAAGGCCTAATATGCTATTAAGCAATATTGCCATGGTCTTATGTAGTATATAATTATGAATTAATAGTATATATTAATATAATTTATCGTATAGAGCAACCTAGATGCGGTATGATAATTTGGGCTCCTGGCGTTTTGCCAAGGCAGCAAGGTGTGCCTTCGAGGAACATCAGAGCCTTCACGAACACCAACCAGTTAACATCTATTTTCCGCCCTCAGTTGATCGTGCTTTTTTAGCCTCTAATCACAATACACTGTCCGCAATACAACCAGCTACACCATCACGACGCTCTCATCGACGCCATGACTGACTGACAGATAAGCATAATATTCATGTCCATTCCCATGTAATCATTTATTCTTTCTTTAACTTGACTCGTGTCTCGGGACCGAAGTCTCGTTCCCCATTGTCCACCGCCATATTGGGTAAAACGTTCTCCCTTGCCTCATTGCCACGTGGAACTATTGGTGAGTTAATTCCTGGCTAGTATTAACCCATATAACCTTACCCTATATATATAATTGATTATGTGAGACCTTTGGATATAACTTAGCTTGTTTCAGATCCAATTCAATTTAGATATGGAGTAATTCGATTTAGATTGATTTTATTTGGATTATAGCTTATAGATATTTAACTTCCATTGATAGTTTACCACAGGCTGTAAGGACTGTAGGCACTGAAAGAGCTCTGAAGAACACTGGTTGTTGTAATAGTGATAGAGATGCAACATTGTGGTGTGTAGAAATATATTATAGGGAGTTAGTAAGAGGTGGTAGGTTGAAAGACTAAATGCTTTTGACTTGACTCTTTCAAGAAGTGGGGTATGGGGGGAATCTCCTACACGCACGCAAACAATACTCGATACATGGGCGCACTGTGGCTCTGTTCAGAGCAAAAGGCTGTGCGGGGTTAAAGAACCCACGGAGACAGTTGAGTGCGCACAAACACATATATACTATATATACTGTATATGTATTATAGAATAGCATAATAATCAATAACAGACAATGCAGAAGAAACTTACATCATTAAGATCAAAATATAAAGTAATGCGAAAAACACACACACACACACACACAGTAAGCTTACGTCAAAAATAGATATACTGTATACTGTATATACACAAGAAAGAAAGAGATAATATGAGAATCAAATACCAAGAAGAGAGAGCTGGAAAACACCAAGCCTTACTCACTCTCGCAGTTTTCCCCAAGAGACATATCCAACCAATAATGTAGTTCGGTAAAGGGAGGGGGGGGGGACTAAAAGCAGTAAGAGAGAGAGAGAGAGAGAGAGAGAGAGAGAGAGAGAGAGAGAGAGAGAGAGATAAGTGAAATTAGAAGTTTGAGCGAGATGCTACTGAGGTTCTTCAGCTCGCCAGATGTTGACCTGCATCTTGAATTGTTGCATGGATCTTGTCTGATGAATGTGAGTGCGGTCTATCAGTGTGTTCCACAATCTTGAATACCTAGGATGAAATGACCTAAGGTAGAGTTCCGTCCTGGCGAAGGGTACTACCAGTTTGTGAGGGCGGCTGTGAGCGGCTCTGGTGGCATGGACTGTTTGTGCAGCTCACACTAAACACAGTCCTGCAACATCCCTGCGGTGTTGTAATGGTGGAAGGTTGGTGTTTAGATTATTGATATATTGGAAGTGGTTGATGAGACGTTGGGCTCACTCCTGTACTTTATCAAGTAGCTTAAGATATGAGGGTGGACAGAAGGACCACACAAGTGGAGCATACTCCATCACAGAGCGAACTTGAGACTTGTAAAGGGTGGCACATCCTCTGCTGTCAAGGAGATTGGAGATGTGACGGATGCATGCCAGTTTACCAGCAGCACTCGTTGCCATCTGCTTTATGTGTCCTGTGAAGGTTAGGTCGTTGTTGAATTTGACACCAAGGATTTCAATTTCAGGTTGATAATGCAAGTTTTTTCCGTCAAGTATTATATTACCCTGGGTGTTTTCTCTCTCCCTCAATCATGCTTATGTGGAAATTTTTCCACAAATAAAATACATTCTATATTGTTTGGAACAAACTTCCCCTAAAAGTAGTAATAGTCCTTCCATAGAGCAGTTCAAGAAAATAGTAGATATTACTTTGCACAAATCACAATGAGTCTTCCATTCCATAGGTCCTAAACACAATCTATCTTAATTTTTTGCTATAAAGAATATCCCGAGAATAAAATGCAGGGGTTTTAGAAATATTGACTTATCCTTGTAATTCCTCTCTCTCTCTCACACACACACACACACTCTCTCTCTCTCTCTCGGCTGGTCATACATCTTCCTGCCCCTGATAGCTTGATGTTAATTTGAATATTCATAATACCAATCAACCACGTCTCTCATACTCTCTTCTTATCCTCTCAACTCTAATCTTCCTCATCTCTCCTCCTCCTCCCTTTCGTACTCTGATCTCTTTCTTCCACCAACTCCTCCTCCTCCTCCATTTCTTCCTCTCATCTCTCTCTTCCACCACCACCTCCTCCTCCTTTTCTTCCTCTCCTCTCTCGTCCACCTCCTCCATTCCTTCCCCTCAACTTTCCTCTTCCACCTCCTCCCTCTCCTTCACTTTATCTCACCTCTCTTTTTGTTCCTCCTTCGCCTAGACAACTATCTTGCATCATACCCGCGACTGACTGCGTTTGTAAATGAATAACTTTATTTTATTCCCCCCTCAGATTCATAAAGGATTATTGCGTATATATATTACTAAGACGTTACTCTCTTTTTCCCAGATATACAAAAATATCACTTATAACTGTGTTATGTTACTAACCCATCTGTCCCCTACTAACTTCCTAATCCTGCCACGGACATTAGTTCCAGGGCAGTAGTTCCCTTTTCAATTTGACCTTACCCACTCTAAACCACTGTTTGGACACTTGAACCTCAGTGTTTTGGAGGACAAGCAGCCTAGAGGGGTCACTAGGCCTATTGTTGCTTGATTTCCTTTGTACTTTTCCTATTCATTATCTTTCTCCTATTCTTCTTCCTCTTTCCCTCCTTTGTCATCCTATTTTGTTTCCCTCCTTCTCGCTTACTTCCTTCTCCTCCTTCTCGCTTACTTCCTTCTCCTTCTCGCTTACTTCCTTCTCCTCCTTCTCGCTTACTTCCTTCTCCTCCTCGCTTACTTCCTTCTCCTCCTTCTCGCTTACTTCCTTCTCCTCCTCGCTTACTTCCTTCTCCTCCTTCTCGCTTACTTCCTTCTCCTCCTCGCTTACTTCCTTCTCCTCCTTCTCGCTTACTTCCTTCTCCTCCTCGCTTACTTCCTTCTCCTCCTTCTCGCTTACTTCTTTCTCCTCCTCCCTCGCTTCTTTCTCCTCAATCACTTCGTCCTCCTCCTTCGTTTTCTTCGTGTTCCTCCTCCTCTTTTTCCTTCTTCTCTCCCTAACCCCCTTCTTCTTCTCCTCCTCCTTTTTCTTTTTCCTTCCTCCTCTTCCCAGTTAATAGCCTCTCCTTTATATCTTTCACTTCGCTTTTTTTACTTTCCTCGATTCACATCACATTCTGTTCTTATTGGTTTCTCGTTATCTGCCTTTGTTCCTTATTAAATTTCATATCTGTTTATGTTTAATATTAATTTTACCGTAATGACCTTCGCATTAACTTTTATTTTCCAGTATTGTTGTATGTTAATTAACATTAAAATGTAAAACTTGCAAACTAAACAAACCAAAACTGGGACAAAGACAATATAGAGGCAAATAACTCATCAAAATCGCTATGTGGAAACAACGCTTACTAAAAAAATAAAAATAAAATAAAATAATAGAACACAATATATATAATTATACAGTATATGTTTTACCCGTAGCCCTTTACTTGTTTTACCCGTAGCCCTTTACTTGTTTTACCCGTAGCCCTTTACTTGTTTTACCCGTAGCCCTTTACTTGTTTTCTATTAATGTTCTTTTTACATCTAGTGGCCTTTGTATTGAAATATCTTTTGTTTTCCTAATTTGTCCATGAAAATGCTCACATGTAAACATGGGATCGATTCCTGCTCCTGGCATAGACGAACAACGTTTCTGACCTGGCCATTCATTGCGACAATCACTGATAAAGAATAATCGTGGATTTGTATATATTTCATGTTATGCATAATATTATGGCCGACTTGATGAAATAATATTTATAGATACCCGAAAAGTAAATTTTAAATTAATAATTACGATTGTGCCGTTTAATGAATCCAAATTAAATTCATGTTTAATTCCCATCGATTTAATTTGCATAATGACAAACATGGAAGGGTTTTAGATATTTCTGAGTCCCTGTGTCGCTAGTTCAACTAAATTAAGGGGATATGGGTTGTTTTTCTAGATCACCTTCTCCCTTATGCTTAGCCCCATTAGTTTTCAGATTTTAAGATATTTGCCTCTTTAGTTTGTTCATTTTAAGACCTACCGCCTCGTTTCCTTGTCAATATTAAGACCTATTGTTATATGCTATTGTTTTCCTGGCGAACGATAATGAGCCTGTAATTTTGGAAGAACCGGCCGAAAATGTACAAATTAATCTAGATGGGAGATCTAATTTGTTTTTTCTTTTTTAAAGTTTGATGAAGGTATAGGGAGGAAACTAGACAAATAATAAATACATGAAAAATCGGCCAAAAATTGAACCATCCCCTTTAAAGCCTGCTACTCTCAGATACGGGGATACATAACTCCTTGTGACTTTCTCTTCAACACGCATTAAGGGGGAGATAGTGGTTTTTATGGACCCCCTTCTTCCTAATGTTTAGCCCCATTAGTTTTCAGATTTTATGACGTTCGGCCCATTAATTTGGCGATTTTAAGACCTTTCTTCCCATGTTTTTTTTTTTGTCAATATTTAGAGTTTTCGTGTCATTTAGGTGTCGATTTTATCCAGGCGAGCGATAGCAAGCCTGTGATTTAAGAGGAACCGGCCTTCGGCCAGGACATTTTACAAAAATAATTGATAGATTGAAGGCGGTCAGGAATTCGACTAGTGTGTTGGACTGACTGCTCTAGATTATTTAGGATAGAAAAGGTGTAGGCATCTTTGGCTTGAAACTGAAGATAGAGATAGTAGGAGGATACAGCCTCAATACCACATTCAAAGTAATCTCTTACAATCCACATACAATGTAAATAATAAATTATGTACTCTCAACATGCAAGTACATGCACATATTCAGCTTTAATGTCAAAGACATTGGATTCATACTAATATAAACATTCAACTACATAACACATTGTTTACTCGCTATTAATATTTGGATTGTATTTACACATTAAATAATAATTCAGAGTTTTCTTGAAACCCAAAATTATTACTTTACCTCTGATGTATTATGGGAGTCCGTTCCAAACCTTCACTCCATGACAAACAATTGATGATTGTGATTGCCTTGAATTAATTAGAGGTATTTTTAGAAGACCATTGTTTCTAAAGCTATATCTGTTATTCACATGATATTGAAACATGCTGTTGTTCGTATGATTGTTTACCGATTTATGATCAAACAAAGTACTGGAATATATAATTATGCCTCTCTTAAAAGTTTATGATCATGAAATAAATAATATGTGTGAGCATATTTTGATTTATATGTCGTTATTTTAACCCCTTCAGACTCATATGACGCAGAGGTTGCCAGATTAGCAATAAGAAATAGAGTTCTCTCACTCTTATAATTACCTCTCAAAAATTAGTGTTCTGCCCACAGCTAACTCAAAGACAACTGCAGAGGTTGAAGTAACTAAACTAAAGGTTTCTAAATACCCCTGTTGGTAACAAAGGCTTTAAAGTATCCCTAATCGGCTCAAGATATGTCGGAGAGGGTTAATTACCTGTTTTCGAACGGTTGTCAATGTTTTTTTGTTTTTTTGTTTTTTTACCCATACTGTATGGTAATACAAAATATGCAGATATATCAGAAAGTAATAAATGTTCAATAAGGTGTTGTTATTAAATATATTTCAAGTCAGGTAAAGTATACCTTACTAATTGCTCGTTCTACATATTGAATATATTGACAACAAGCCAATCGTTTATCAACGGTCATCCCAAGAAATGCTAATATTTCAAATATTATTTATACTGAAATTTTAGTTTTTACTGTGTCTGGGTTTTCCGGAATATTGTTATTCTGTGAAAAATTATGCAGTTGCTTTTATCAATATTAAGAGTTAATTTGTTGCTAGATATCCAATTGTATACATTAATTTGTGTTAATGCGTCAGCCGTGCATGCATATTCTAAGCCTTTAAGGGGAGATGGGCGGGGTTTCTGGACCACTTTCTCCCTCATGTTAAATCCCATTAGTTTTTAAATTTTAAAGCGTTCGGCCCATTAGTTTGACGATTTTAACACCTTTCGCCGAATTTCGTTGTCAATTATAAGATCTTTCGTGCCATTTAGGTGTCTATTTTTTTCCTGCCGAGCGATAGCGAGCCTGTAATTTCAAGAGGAACTGGCCTTCGGCCGGGACATTTTTCTACCGAAAAATGTACAAATTTATCTTGAATAATTTTGTTAAGGGGATAGTGGCTGTTTTTTTGGTCTATATATTAATTTATTCATATAATGTTTAGTTTCCTCCCTAGAGCTCCATCAAACTTTAAACACGTCTAGGGAGCGTTTTTAAAGTTTGATGGAGCTCAAGGGAGGAAACTAAACATTATATGAATAAATTAATATATAGACCAAAAAAACAGCCACTATCCCCTTATCAAAATTATTAATGATTTTGGTGGCTTGCGTACGTATTAATGATTTTGGTGGCTTGCGTATGTATTAATGATTTTGGTGGCTTGCGTACGTATCAATGATTTTGGTGGCTTGCGTACGTATTAATGATTTTGGTGGCTTGCGTACGTATTAATGATTTTGGTGGCTTGCGTACGTATTAATGATTTTGGTGGCTTGCGTACGTATCAATGATTTTGGTGGCTTGCGTACGTATTAATGATTTTGGTGGTTTGCGTACGTATTAATGATTTTGGTGGCTTGCGTACGTATTAATGATTTTGGTGGCTTGCGTACGTTTTTAATGATTTTGGTGGCTTGCGTACGTATCAATGATTTTGGTGGCTTGCGTACGTATTAATGATTTTGGTGGCTTGCGTACGTATTAATGATTTTGGTGGCTTGCGTACGTATCAATGATTTTGGTGGCTTGCGTACGTATCAATGATTTTGGTGGCTTGCGTACGTATTAATTATTTTGGTGGCTTGCGTACGTATTAATGATTTTGGTGGCTTGCGTACGTATTAATGATTTTGATGGCTTGCGTACGTATTAATGATTTTGGTGGCTTGCGTACGTATTAATGATTGTGGTGGCTTGCGTACGTATTCTCTACTAACGTTTAACTTCGGAGGTGGTCTCTTGACTTGAGAATTGAGCATGTGAGGATAACATTTATGGCTGGAAGTATAAAACTAACAAAGAGCTTCTATTTTGTTTCAATAAAGCGTGTGCATGTACTGTATATGAATAATTCTTATAATATTAACATTGTTTTTTCTTTAACCCAATCAATACGATGGCTACATGTATTTTTCCTAGCTAAAACTAGATTATATACTTCAGTTGATGAATAACCTCTAGATATTTAATACATAATAATTACCTCCATCCCTTACACAGACCTTTCTTAAGCTGGATGAACCAAATGCTGGTAGCCAGAATAAAATGAAAGAATTTTGTTTTTTCCTCTGAAGAGATAAATATAATATAAGACAATTAAATGAACTGAGCACTCTTCAGGGGTGCAGTCACAGAGTGTGAGGTGAGGTTGAATAGTCAGGCTATGGAGAATGTTAGCTCAATTAAGTATTTGGGAAGTGTGTTGAGTAAAGATGGGTGTATGGATAAAGAAGTCCGGGAGTGGGTGCAACAGGGGAATAGGGTTGTAGGAACGCTGAAAACAGTAACAAGAAATAGGGTGGTCAGCATGGAAGTAAAGAAGTCCTTGCATTATAGTATGGTAATCTCGACATTGACATACTGGAGTGAAGCATGGACATTGTTGGAGAGACACAAACCAAGAGCGAGAGGGGTGGAAATTAGTTACTTGAGAAGTGCGTGCGGAGTTACATGGAGGGATAGACAGACGAATGAGGAAGTACGAGAGCGGTGTGGTGTGGATGTAGATTTTTTTTTTTTTCTATGTGAATGAGGGAGGCAAAAGGCAGAACTGCCTATAACGAGTGCCTCCCACATAGTTGAAAGAGTGACAGGGCCAAAATCAAGAGATGTTTGAGCCAAAATGCCTGGACACACGGAGTTTGAAGCAATCTAAGTCATAGAAAGAGGGAAAGACTGATTCTGGGAGAGAGTTCCAGAGCTCAGCTGTTGAGTAGAAGAAAGTTTGAGAGTAACGTTTCACTCTTGGGTTGGAGAGTTGCACAGAGTAGGGGTGGGATTGAGTTGCAAGACGGGTACCACGTGCCCTACATAAAGGAGGTGGTATGCACTGGGATAGCTCTGAGGAACACTGATTATTATAGTAGCGATAGAATAGCGAGAGAGATGCAACATTGCGGCGGAGAGAGAGATTGCAGAGAGTTGGTGAGTGGACGGGAGTTAATGATACAAAAGGCCTTCCTTTCAACTTTGTCTAGGAGAGTGGTGTGAGAGGAACCTCCCCACACATGTGAACAATACTCAATACAAGGACGCACTATGTCCCTGTACAGAGCAAGAAGCTGTGCAGGGGAAAAGAACCCCCTAAGGCGGTTGAGCACACCCAACTTCTGGGAGGCTGCCTTAGCAAGACTGGTAATATGGTCCTTCCAACTGAGAGCAGAAGAAAAAGAGGTACCAAGAATATTGAGAGAAGATGAAGGATTGATTTGTGTATTGTTGAAGAATAAGGGATAGTCCGCTGGGAGATCCTGACGGGTAGATAGATGGAGAAATTGGGTTTTGGAAGCATTAAAGGTAACAAGGTTTTCTCTGCCCCAATTGGAGATATATAGTATTTAGATCAGAATTTAATAGTTCTATGGCTTCATTACGTTTGTCGTTTGTCGTCGAGGGATTGCTGGCTGGGGCGTTCTGAAAAACTAATGGAGTAGTGTAAGGTTGAGTCGTCTGCATATGAATGGATGGGAATTGAGGTACAGTTGAGATTATTTATAAAAATTAGAAAGAGAATAGGAGCTAGGACAGAGCCCTGAGGAACTCCGGAGTTTATAGGGGAGGAAGTGAACAATGGCCGTCCACAACCGCGGCTATGGAATGGCCGGAAAGGAAATTAGAGACAATGGCACAGATGGAGGGATAGAAACCGAAGGAGGGTAGTTTAGAAATTAAAGATTTGTGCCAGATGAGCTGGAAAGTGTGAAAAGGAACACCTTGAGATGGTTCGGCCATGTGGAACGTATGGGAAGCGAGAGAATGGCTAAGAGAGTGTACGAGAGTGAAGTGGAAGGACAGAGAGGGAGAGGTAAACCGAGAGAGAGGTGGAGGGATGGAGTTAAGAAGTATATGCATCAAAGCGGTGCTGGATGGGAGGAGGGGCGTCAACTGACTGGGCACAGAGGTGCATGGGGGTGATTCGTTCGTGGCCACTCCTTCGTGGATTACGGCGTCCGGCAATAGCTAGATAGATAGATAGTACTCTTCACAGTCTACATAGCAAGTTAAATAACTTTACCTAATCAAAATTACATTAGTAAAACAACACCATGAAACAATTATAATTATTGAGAGGAAATCATAAAATGTATATACTGTATAAAATACACCACTCCACACAATAATGTATATACTGTATAAAATACACCACTCCACACAATAATGTATATACTGTATAAAATACACCACTCCACACAATAATGTATATACTGTATAAAATACACCACTCCACACAATAATGTAAATACTGTATAAAATACACCACTCCACACAATAATGTATATACTGTATAAAATACACCACTCCACACAATAATGTATATACTGTATAAAATACACCACTCCACACAATAATGTATATACTGTATAAAATACACCACTCCACACAATAATGTATATACTGTATAAAATACACCACTCCACACAATAATGTAAATACTGTATAAAATACACCACTCCACACAATAATGTATATACTGTATAAAATACACCACTCCACACAATAATGTATATACTGTATAAAATACACCACTCCACACAATAATGTATATACTGTATAAAATACACCACTCCACACAATAATGTATATACTGTATAAAATACATCACTCCACACAATAATGTATATACTGTATAAAATACACCACTCCACACAATAATGTATATACTGTATAAAATACACCACTCCACACAATAATACATCGTAACACACACACACACGTACCGTACAAGACACACACATACACACACAAGACACACACTCACACGTACGACACACACATACACACACACACACACACACGTACGACACACACACACACGTACGACATACACACACACACACACGTACGACACACACACACACGTACCGTACAAGACACACACATACACACACAAGACACACACTCACACATACACACACACACACACACGTACGACATACACACACACACACGTACGACATACACACACACACACGTACGCACATACGCACGTACGACACACACACACACACACACATTAGCTGGGTGAGAAAGAGCCTCCTGCCTCACTGTTATCCCGCCATTGACTCTAAAGGGTGTGGTGGTGGGAGTATGGGGTGTGACCCTGTGGTGTAGTATTGTGTGATGGGTGTAGTGTAGTATGATGGGTGTAGTGTGTTGTGATGGGTATAGTGCGTTGTATGGTGTGATGGGTGTAGTATGGTGTGATGGGTGTAGTATGGTGTGATGTAGTATCGTATGAAGGGTGAAGTGTGGTGTAGTATGGCATGATGAGTGTAGTGTAGTCTGATTGTATGGTGTAGTATGGTATGATGGTTGTAGTGTGGTGTGATTGGTGTAGTATGGTATGATTGGTGTAGTATGGTATCATTGGTGTAGTATGGAATGATGGGTGTAGTGTAGTGTGATTGTGTGGTGTGTTAATGTGAGTCTGGGGCAAGTGATTGTGTGTTGTATTGTAGTATGGGTGTGCATAGTGTAGTGATGCTAGTCTGGAGAGTATAGGTGTACTGTATTATGTAATGGTGCTAGTCCGGTGTGGTGTGATAATATGGTGTGTTAAGTTTAAAGGATGTGAATGTGTGATAGTATGTAGCATAACGTAAAATGTGTATTAAGGATGCGGATGTGTAATAGACTAGTACATTTAGGGATTGTTGGTGTGATGTGGTGTGGTAAAATATAAGGATGTCATTATGTGTTGATGTCAAAGAGTGATGGAGTGGAGTGGTGCGTTGCATTGTTGCCAATGTAGCTACTTCTCGCTAGATATGGAGGTATTTACTTCGATCTAGTGGCAAATCTTTACATCTAGCGACATGAATTCTAGTGATATTCTGTAGATTTGAGCTATATTAGAACGATATTGTAGAAATTGTGCCATTATTCTAGCGATTTTCGACATTTCTGTACTATCCAGAGGACTTTATTTGGTAACCCTGGTGTGTTGGGCTATGTTGTAAGGAAGTGGTTGTGTGATTGCATAATGAAGTCAGGGAGTGATGGTGTGTTATGTCGTAAAGATCTAAGTGTGTGATGGTGTGATGTCAGGGAGTGATGGTGTGGTGTGGTGTGGCAGTGTAGTGGTAAGGCATCGTACTGTCAATACAAGTCTGTTGTTCCCAGTATGCAGTAAACAGTAGTGGTGATGATGGTGGTGGAGCTGTGTTGTCTATGATGCCATTAGTGTTACTTAGTAAGTTAGTAGACTGTATGATTATGGTTAGTGTGGTGCACAGTTCATAGCAAGCTATAGTGTCCTGCCATTATGGTTAGTGTGGTGCACAGTTCATAGCAAGCTATAGTGTCCTGCCATTATGGTTAGTGTGGTGCACAGTTCATAGCAAGCTATAGTGTCCTGCCATTATGGTTAGTGTGGTGCACAGTTCATAGCAAGCTATATTGTCCTGCCATTATGGTTAGTGTGGTGCACAGTTCATAGCAAGCTATAGTGTCCTGCCATTATGGTTAGTGTGGTGCACAGTTCATAGTTAGTAGACTGTATGATTATGGTTAGTGTGGTGCACAGTTCATAGCAAGCTATAGTGTCCTGCCATTATGGTTAGTGTGGTGCACAGTTCATAGCAAGCTATAGTGTCCTGCCATTATGGTTAGTGTGGTGCACAGTTCATAGTTAGTAGACTGTATGATTATGGTTAGTGTGGTGCACAGTTCATAGTTAGTAGACTGTATGATTATCGTTAGTGTGGTGCACAGTTCATAGTTAGTAGACTGTATGATTATGGTTAGTGTGGTGCACAGTTCATAGCAAGCTATAGTGTCCTGCCATTATGGTTAGTGTGGTGCACAGTTCATAGCAAGCTATAGTGTCCTGCCATTATGGTTAGTGTGGTGCACAGTTCATAGTTAGTAGACTGTATGATTATGGTTAGTGTGGTGCACAGTTCATAGCAAGCTATAGTGTCCTGCCATTATGGTTAGTGTGGTGCACAGTTCATAGCAAGCTATAGTGTCCTGCCATTATGGTTAGTGTGGTGCACAGTTCATAGCAAGCTATAGTGTCCTGCCATTATGGTTAGTGTGGTGCACAGTTCATAGCAAGCTATAGTGTCCTGCCATTATGGTTAGTGTGGTGCACAGTTCATAGCAAGCTATAGTGTCCTGCCATTATGGTTAGTGGGGTGCACAGTTCATAGTTAGTAGACTGTATGATTATGGTTAGTGTGGTGCACAGTTCATAGCAAGCTATAGTGTCCTGCCATTATGGTTAGTGTGGTGCACAGTTCATAGCAAGCTATAGTGTCCTGCCATTATGGTTAGTGTGGTGCACAGTTCATAGCAAGCTATAGTGTCCTGCCATTATGGTTAGTGTGGTGCACAGTTCATAGCAAGCTATAGTGTCCTGCCATTATGGTTAGTGTGGTGCACAGTTCATAGTTAGTAGACTGTATGATTATGGTTAGTGTGGTGCACAGTTCATAGTTAGTAGACTGTATGATTATCGTTAGTGTGGTGCACAGTTCATAGTTAGTAGACTGTATGATTATGGTTAGTGTGGTGCACAGTTCATAGCAAGCTATAGTGTCCTGCCATTATGGTTAGTGTGGTGCACAGTTCATAGCAAGCTATAGTGTCCTGCCATTATGGTTAGTGTGGTGCACAGTTCATAGCAAGCTATAGTGTCCTGCCATTATGGTTAGTGTGGTGCACAGTTCATAGTTAGTAGACTGTATGATTATGGTTAGTGTGGTGCACAGTTCATAGCAAGCTATAGTGTCCTGCCATTATGGTTAGTGTGGTGCACAGTTCATAGCAAGCTATAGTGTCCTGCCATTATGGTTAGTGTGGTGCACAGTTCATAGCAAGCTATAGTGTCCTGCCATTATGGTTAGTGTGGTGCACAGTTCATAGCAAGCTATAGTGTCCTGCCATTATGGTTAGCGTGGTGCACAGTTCATAGCAAGCTATAGTGTCCTGCCATTATGGTTAGTGTGGTGCACAGTTCATAGCAAGCTATAGTGTCCTGCCATTATGGTTAGTGTGGTGCACAGTTCATAGCAAGCTATAGTGTCCTGCCATTATGGTTAGTGTGGTGCACAGTTCATAGCAAGCTATAGTGTCCTGCCATTATGGTTAGTGTGGTGCACAGTTCATAGCAAGCTATAGTGTCCTGCCATTATGGTTAGTGTGGTGCACAGTTCATAGCAAGCTATAGTGTCCTGCCATTATGGTTAGTGTGGTGCACAGTTCATAGCAAGCTATAGTGTCCTGCCATTATGGTTAGTGTGGTGCACAGTTCATAGCAAGCTATAGTGTCCTGCCATTATGGTTAGTGTGGTGCACAGTTCATAGCAAGCTATAGTGTCCTGCCATTATGGTTAGTGTGGTGCACAGTTCATAGCAAGCTATAGTGTCCTGCCATTATGTTTAGTGTGGTGCACAGTTCATAGTTAGTAGACTGTATGATTATGGTTAGTGTGGTGCACAGTTCATAGCAAGCTATAGTGTCCTGCCATTATGGTTAGTGTGGTGCACAGTTCATAGCAAGCTATAGTGTCCTGCCATTATGGTTAGTGTGGTGCACAGTTCATAGCAAGCTATAGTGTCCTGCCATTATGGTTAGTGTGGTGCACAGTTCATAGCAAGCTATAGTGTCCTGCCATTATGGTTAGTGTGGTGCACAGTTCATAGCAAGCTATAGTGTCCTGCCATTATGGTTAGTGTGGTGCACAGTTCATAGCAAGCTATAGTGTCCTGCCATTATGGTTAGTGTGGTGCACAGTTCATAGCAAGCTATAGTGTCCTGCCACAATTGTTGGCAATTGGAGTTCTTTAACCCCTTCTGTACCGGCGATGTGTTTATAATTTGATTCTAGCTATATTTAGACGATTGTGTGCACCTTAAGAAGGATCTATGGCAGTAAAAAGGATTAAGTAGGATAGTTTGAAGCCTGTTAGTTACTCAAGGCACTTTTTAAACTGAATAAAATCTTCTAAACGTAGCAAGATTACAATTAAGAAGATGTAGCCGGTACGGAAGGGGTTAATTATATATATATTTTTCAGCTGACAGTAAATTGTCATGTCCCCATGTTATAAAGATTTTATAGCGATATATTAATAATAATAATACAGATTTGGCATTATGAAGATCAAACATGGTGGTAAAATGATTTTCCACTAAGTATTGAGAAAATAGCTGCTAAGGGATTAAATTTGTCACCATGTTTATGAAATATGCTTTATATGGGTGACCAGGAAATACTGATTGACTGGTTATCATGACTGCTTGACATAATGCGTAACAGATTGGATGTCATAATAAATGACTGACTGACTGTAGTCCCATACTAACCTATTGAAATTAACTGACTAATTGATAAAATTTAAGATTTATTGATTGACTAACTGGTTTACTCTACGATTACTTAAATTGCTAACTAAATAACTTACAATTTAACTAAATAATTGTAGGAATGATATACAGAGCGCCTCGTGTCTCCTGCTATAAATACTTAGTGTGTAGTGTGCTTACGTTTGTTTTGTGTCAGTATGGGAACTGTGCCAACGGGAGGACTGCAGTGCTATTAAACAAAATTCAATGGTTTAGCGGTACGTCGTTTGTGTGTGTGTGTGTGTGTGTGTGCGTGCGTGTGTGTGTACGAGTGTGTGGGTGTGCTTCCATTAGTTCCTTCGTGACATAAATAATCTAACGCCAAGCAAAAAACAGAGGCAACCGAGGACCACCAGCGATAAGGACCGAAGACAGCTAGGACCGAGGACAGCCATGAACATAAATGTAGATCCGACAAGAACCAAATATATTATTAAAGAGCATTCCGTTCCATGAGTTCTAAAATAAAAAAAATAAAGGTTTTCTATGCAAACGCTCGTAGCATAGCAATACATTTTCAGATTTAGAGGAGCTAGCTAGCTGTTTACAGAAAATTATGATGTGATTGGCATAACAGAATCTTGGCTCAATACAGAAGATAGAGACTTTTTAGCAGAATATTCACTTCCCGGTTATGTAATGTTTGAGAAAAGCCGAATAAATAGAAATGGAGGAGGCGTTTTACTTTATGTCAAAGAAAGTCTTAACCCGACCCTCTTGTCAAAACCTCAAATTGTGAACGTCGACACATCTTTTGTGCTAATAAAGAATAATAAAGGTACAACAATAATACTTGCATTAATATACAGACCTCCAGCTCAATCAGTACAAACTGACAAAGAAATTTACGAACAAATTGCAGATGTAAGTAACTCACAAGATACCGTAATGTTTGGCGACTTTAATTTACCTGTGACCAAGTGGGGCGATACTCTTACTTCACACTCCGGACATGACTTGTATACGAACTTGCGAGAGAGTTCGCTTTATCAATTTGTTCGAACGCCGACCCGTGATAATAACGTTCTTGACATTGTACTTGCAACAAAAGAAGAATTAATAGAGAATTTGAATGTTGGTGATGAATTCAGTAACAGCGACCATCGTACGATAACTTTCACTTTAGAGTTTACTAGAAACGAACCAAATAGTAGCATCGAAAAAGTCCCTAATTTCAAGAAAGCAAACTTTCATAAACTTAGAGCTATGTTTAAAGAAACTGACTGGAGCTTTTTAATTAACAATAACGACATAAATACATCTTGGAAATTATTTGAAACCACTTACCTAAAAGCAGTGCAAGACTGCATACCATCGAAAATACGGCGTACAGGCCATAATAATAAGCCCAAATGGTGGAATAAAAATATTTCAAACTTCAATTATGTACGATTAAGTACGACAGGTTGGGTAAGAGGTATCCTCACCAGAATTCGAACCCACTCACTCCAGGTATATTTGGGAGAGTCGGCCACCGTAACCACTCGGCCATGAGCGGATATAAGGAAAGCAACCTTAGTTCTTATTTGAGGAACCAGGTTTTTAGTCTCGTGGAGGACTATGCCTTCGAACACGTGGTGAGTTTATTAAACTTCGGCCATTACTATTTTTACGCTTCCCCCCCCCCCCCCCCGCCAACTCGGTTAAGTGATATACGATTTTTAATCGTCCTGGTACTATTATGGAACCTCTAAAAATGACAAATATCAATTATGTACGATTAAGTACGACAGGTTGGGTAAGAGGTATCCTCACCAGGATTCGAACCCACTCACTCCAGCTATATTTGGGAGAGTCTGGCACCGTAACCACTCGGCCATGAGCGGATATAAGGAAAGCAACCTTAGTTCTTAATCGTACATAATTGATATTTGTCATTTTCAGAGGTTCCATAATAGTACCAGGACGATTAAAAATCGTATATCACTTAACCGAGTTGGCGGGGGGGAAGCTTAAAAATATTTCAAACTGTATGCTTGCTAAAAACTTTGCTAATGATAGATTAAAATCCTCACAAAACGACGAAGAACGGGTGAAATTTGTAGAGCTACGACGCAATGCCAAAAAGTTAATTAAACAAAGTAAAAAGACCCTAGAGTTACATATTGCGAATCAAAGTAAAACAAACCCGAAATAATTCTATAGATATATCAGAAAGAAAAAAGTAGTTACTTCAACTGCTGGACCGTTAGTCGATGAAAATGGAGAATACACCAAAGACGAAGTACAAATGAGTAATGCCCTCAATACCTTATTTGCATCAGTTTCTACAACAGAAGACCTCAGTGATATCCCTACATCATCGCCGATTCAGATTGATAATTCAGATGTTCTAAGCAATATCACCGTTACAGAGAGAGAAGTATTGAACTGTTTAGATAAACTCAAGGTAAATAAAACGCCTGGACCTGATACAATCTCGCCTAGAGTTCTAAAGGAAGCTAAGGATGAGCTCTCCAAACCACTGACATTACTATTCAATAAATCCTTGCAGTCTGGAACTATGCCTGATCAGTGGAAGCTAGCCAACGTAACACCGATATTAAAAAAAGGCAGCATATCCCTACCAAGTACCTATCGTCCAATTAGCTTTACCTCAGTTGTATGTAAAATGCTAGAAAAGGTCATAAGAGACAGACTCGTAAATCACTTAGAGGAAAATAACATACTTAAAGATACTCAACACGGCTTTCGTAAAAAACGTTCCTGTTTAACAAACCTCTTAGACTTCTTCCACGATATCCTCAACCTCTACGATGAGAGTAAAGCTGTAGATATTATATACCTTGATTTTCAAAAGGCCTTTGACAAAGTTCCCCACAAACGTTTACTGCTAAAACTAAAAGCGCATGGAATACAAGACGGTGTGTTGAAATGGATAGAAAATTGGCTCAGCGACAGAAAGCAAAGAGTAGTCATAAACGGTAAGGCATCTAAATGGACCAATGTAAGTAGCGGGGTACCCCAGGGATCGGTACTAGGACCAATTCTCTTTCTAATTTACATCAACGACATAGATGAGGGTCTCACCTGTACAATCTCAAAATTTGCTGACGATACAAAAATTGAAAATAGCGTACTCTCAAAAGAACAAGTTGACGATATGCAACACAATCTAGATAAATTGTCATGTTGGGCCCAAATTTGGCAAATGAGTTTCAATGCGGATAAAATTGTAAAGTACTACATATCGGATACCTAAATGAGAAAGCAATCTATTCGATGAATGACACTCAGCATAAGAATGTAAACAGAGAAACCGATCTGGGAGTAACAATATCGAGTAACCTAAAACCGAGTCAACAATGTTCAGAAGTTGTTAAGAAGGCAAACAAAATAATTGGCTTTATAGGCAGGTCATTTGAGCATAAATCCAAAAAAGTTATCCTAACCCTTTACAATTCCTTAGTCCGCCCTCTTCTGGAATACTGCGTTCAATCCTGGTGCCGTTATTACCAAAAAGATATAAACAAGCTAGAACGAGTTCAACGTAGAGTTACCAAAATTATACCTAGCCTAAAGAACAAACCATACGAAGAGCGTCTTAGAGAATTAAATCTATTTCCTTTAACCCAGTGCAGATTAAGAGGTGACTTAATTCAAATGTTCAAAATCATCAAAGGCATCGACAATAGGAACTGTAGTAAGTACTTCACTATCGACCAATCTAATTACACGCGGGGAAACGGTTGCAAAATTATTGGTAAATCTTTTAACTCACACGAATCTAAGAATTTCTTCTTCAATCGAGTTGTCAACTTGTGGAATGGGCTTCCCCGAGACGTTATAGACTGCAGCACCATTGATTAATTTAAACTCCACTTAGACAAATATCTCGCATCAAACCCGCGACTAACTGCGTTTGTAAATTAATACATTTATTTTATCCTCCCCTCAGTTACTAACCCATCTGTCCCCTACTAACTTCCTAATCCTGCCACGGACATTAGTTCCCTTTCCAATGTTCCCTTACCCACTCTAAACCACTGTTTGGACACTTGATCCTCAGTGTTTTGGAGGACAAGCAGCCTAGAAGGGTCACTAGATCTGTTGTTGCTTGATTTCCTTTGTACTCCTTGCTTCGTTAGTCTGTGTATGTCAGTGTGTGAAGGGGGGGGGGGGGTTGCTATCCTATGTAGCTGTGCATGTATGTTTACTTACCGTCATTCACGAAATACAATAGAGAACACAAACAAAATTCTCAGATCCCCACTAACTTTTGCATAATCACGCTCAAAAGTAATATCCTACAAAAATAAAAAATAAACTCAACCTATTGTTTCTCTTCGTGTGTATGAAGGACTATTATAATGTTTTGTTAGTGAACTATTCTTCGTGTGTATGAAGGACTATTATAATGTTTTGTTAGTGAACTATTCAATATAATAATAAGATACAAGACTACTTAGGAACGTGTTTGTACATTTCAGTCTACATTGCCAGTTAACCCTTTCAACAACCGATTGCGCATTTCCTTTCTGTTTTCTGGGTACTATTAGACGATTTTATTCAGATTAGGTAGGGTATATGGAAGTCAGAGGGTTAATTGAGATAGTATGTAGACCTACCCATATACAGTAATTCCTACAGATCCTACTTAAATTGTATACAATCGTCTAATGATAGCCAGAATAAACTGACAAAATGCGTCATAATTTCCTAAGGGTTAAATAACAGACCAGCTGTTCCAAATATAATACATTGATCTCCGTGTTAAAAAGAACTTCGAAAAGTTAACACCATGAATACACACACCATATAAGGAGGAGCAGTTTATTGACAACGTTTCACAGACAGCTTCATCAGGTCACATGATGAAGCTTTCTGCAAAACGTTGTTAATAAAGTGCTCCTCCTCATTTGGTGTTTTTAATTAATTAGTTTTCTTACCTGATGTCTGTTGGGGTGAAAGGCTGTGCTCGGTCTGAAACTAGAAATAAAGGAAGCGTTAGTAAATAGTAACAGTATGGCTGAGTTGCCATCAGGAATGGCAATTCTCGTCTATGCATATGTTGTTATATTATATCTATTAATACCAAAAATTGAACATTATGTTTGTATGTTTGTCCATCTGAATCCTAATCCCTTGGGACTACGGATATGAGACTAGGAATGGATACTCGTGGGGTCCCAGAATAGGTTTATGCGAATTTGTTTTTCTTCTGTTTTTTAAGCATTCATCACATAGGAGATAAGAAGGTATATGATCGAATAGTTTATTATCATAGTGCCGCCTTCACACGATGTCGGGACGACTATTAATCAATGTTCGACTTTATGGTTCAAATACGCCCTTCTAACTTTAGTAAGTATTTATCACTCTGGTATTGTTGGGATTGCTCCCACAAAATAAAATCTGGTGTACCATGTAAAGATTCCTTTAAGATAATATTTATTGCATATTAAATATTAAATAGCTCTAATTAGTAATTTAAGAGTAATCAGAATACTTGCAATCGTCTACAAACTACCCAAGTCAAGAAAAACCATGGTTTGGAATACGTTTTGGCAATTATATACTAAAATGATAGTTGTTTTTCTAAAAATGCCCATAACTTACATTATCGGAAGTGTGAAGCACTATGACTATTCGAAAATTAGTCAAGATCGAAATAGCGCTGGACTATTATACACACATAGTTGAACTATAATTTGTTCTTCTGTGTCGATTATCCAATAGCATATCTAACACATCAACATTGCCAAAAAACAAGGACTTACACCACAAAACACAAGGTATACAAAATGGCGACTATGATAATCGCAAAGGAAATAATACAATGATCAGGAGCTGTATATATGGTCTTCTGTGCTAATTTCAAAGGCAACAAACTAAATATGAAAATAGATAAACAAATACATATTAAAATATATAAGCGAACATATAATAATAATAATAATAATAATAATAATAATAATAATAAACAATAATCTCAAGCAACTCAGTTCCTGGTGCTAGGGTCCATCAACAGTTCCAGGTGATGGTGCCCGCGAAGCTAGACACCAATCCTTGTCAAGTGTAGCAGGCTGAGATTCAAGGGGCCACAACCGCATCAACGGTGGCATAGAAAATATCTCACGGTTGCTTGTAGGTGACGAGTACAATACTGAGCAACCTAGTGACACAGCTAATAGGTCGTCTG
The DNA here is from genome assembly GCA_032716605.1 of Paralithodes platypus. Lineage (NCBI taxonomy): Eukaryota > Metazoa > Arthropoda > Malacostraca > Decapoda > Lithodidae > Paralithodes > Paralithodes platypus. Next base: position 8,652,237 of record CM064578.1, on the reverse strand, counting down.
TATCGATGGAGACAAAGGGGTCATCGCTGGAGTTTGATAGAATGCTGGTTAGTAACATGGCTTTTTGTTTTCTTTTCTTTTTTTCTATGTGAGTGAGGGAGACAAAAAGGCAGAGATGCCTGTAGTGAGTGCCTCCCCCAGAGTTGAAAGAGTGACGGGCAAAATCAAGGGACGTGCGAGCCAAAATGCCTGGACACACAGAGTTTGAAGCAATTTAAGTCATAGGAAGAGGGAAAGACTGATTCTGGGAGAGAGTTCCAGAGCTCAGCAGTTGAATAGAAGAAAGACTGAGCATAACGTTTCACTCTTGGGTTGGAATGCTTATTACTGCAGGAAGGTTTTTGTCAGTTTGTGACACAATAGTGCTGGTTGGCGACATGTATTGCCGGTCACAGCATCTTACGGCAGTAAGGAGTTTTTCGGTTGGTACTATGGCAGCACAGGTGGGAGACACAGCAGTGCCGGTTGGTTAAACCGTTAGAATGTCAGTTGGTGACAATATATCTAGGGGCTCTACTTGTCTGGGGTTTGGTTCAGCGTTATTAATAAAGGTAAAGCACAGAAATGTCTATTGCTGATATCTTGCTGTTATTCAGTAATATTCATGACAGATTTGTCAGGGTCCTCAGCTAACACATTGCAGGCAATAAGGGCAGCCATGCAGAAGCAGCGGGAGGCCTATATGCACTCGCGGCTCCGAACTGTCAGTGGGCCATTGATCAGCAAGGACACATCACATGGAGACATCACAATGTATCCAATTAATTCCTCTTTAAAAATGTGTAAAACAACACGAAATACAGAAACAAAATGTACACAGTATATATCTCATAGCTCTATAAAATATACAATCACGAGGTGTCCAACACATTAAAATTACCTCAAAGAAACCTGTTGAGTTTTATGATCTGAGCCATGATATCCTTTCACCAAACCATATTAGTCTGCAGGAATATTATGCTAATACCGGTATCAGGTTAATGGGGTATGAATATTTTTCACGCCGGAGGTTTCTTTTATTTTCTTCCTCATATTTGGAACTTGAAATTTGTTAAGTGTCTGTCCTACATTATACCTTATTATTTAAGCAGTGTATTCTTTCGTCATTTATTAGTGCATCATTTCGCTTCTCGCAGGGAGAATAGTACGTTTTATATATTTTGTTTCTATTATACCGTATTATTTTAGTTTTATATTTCGTTTACATATGCCTCTAGAAGAAGAGCGAGAGAAACGAGAGACTAAGAGATGAAAGGAGTTTTCTCTTAAGCTTTGTTTCTTCTAATATAATCTTCTTTTATCTACTTTATGTCCTATCTTTTCTATGATTTTTTCCTGACTTTTCCTAAAGGGAGGAAGCCGATTCAAAGGTGTGGCTGTGGTGGAAATACCCGGCCAATCTCACAAACAGAAGGGGATCATAGTAGGTCTTTTATTTTATCTAATTTTTGTTAACACCTTATTATTTAAATAATGTATCATTTAGTTAACATATGCCTCTAGGAGGGGACATGATATTTTCGCTTAATTTTTCTATTATACCTTAATTCCTTAGTCATGAAATATTCCGTTGATATTATGCCTAATGTCAACAACAACAAAAAATCGCTTATTATGTCTACTTATTTGTTTTATGTTTTACGCAGAACAAAGATTTTCAGGATTTCTAGCGAGGTCCAACAGCTTAAGAAATGACATTAGGTAAAGAACAGTTCATGACAACTGCTTTCCCGGAGTGGATCTTATTTCCTGTTTCATTGTTTGAGGCTTGTGAATACGCGTGTTGTAATATAATGAATAGGAAACTACATAGGTGTTCTTTATGAAAATTCAGTACATTTCTCGTGAAATACTGAAACATATATCAAATCACCCACACAATCACTCAATATATTATATATATATATATATATATATATATATATATATATATATATATATACAGTATAGTACATATCACGAATCGAGCCAATACAAGTTAATTTCTTTGTATAATCCCGGCAATCGGGTGAAAACCTTGACATTTTATTAGAAATGCACCCACACAGACTCACTCACTCACTCATATGCATCGACAATATGAACTGTAGTAAGTACTTCACTATCGACCAATCTAATTACACGCGGGGAAACGGTTGCAAAATTATTGGTAAATCTTTTAACTCACACGAATCTAAGAATTTCTTCTTCAATCGAGTTGTCAACTTGTGGAATGGGCTTCCCTGAGACGTTATAGACTGCAGCACCGTTGATTCATTTAAACTCCGCTTAGACAAATATCTCGCATCAAACCCGCGACTGACTGCGTTTGTAAATGAATAACTTTAATTTATCCCCCCCTCAGTTACTAACCCATCTGTCCCCTACTAACTTCCTAATCCTGCCACGGACATTAGTTCTAGGGCAGTAGTTCCCTTTCCAATGTTCCCTTACCCACTCTAAACCACTGTTTGGACACTTGATCCTCAGTGTTTTGGAGGACAAGCAGCCTAGAAGGGTCACTAGACCTGTTGTTGCTTGATATCCTTTGTACTCCTTTCCTTTGTACTCTCACTCTCTCTCTCTTACCCAACTGTTTTTCCCTCCATGGCACTTTCTCTTTCCTCCTTGATCCTACCCCTTTCCCTTTCCCTCTCGCTCTCGCTCTCTCTCTCTCTCTCTCCTCCAGTTTGCCTGGCTCTCTCCCTTCCTGTCACCAACACAACCAACACCAAAAGAAAGAGAGTGAAAGTAAAGTTCAGACAGCAACTATCTTTTTTCTTTTCTTGGGATAGTCCACTCACATACATACACACTCTTCCTCACTCTTATTAGTATGTATTTGGTCTGGAGGGTCGAGATTAGACGGAGATTGTAATTGGGTGCAATGACTTGTTTCTTCTCTTACCTATACTTACTTACGGATTTTTAATTTCGTTTTCGCTTATCTCTTTTTCAATACTACACGTTGCCTAATTTCGGTTTATATCCGTTTATTTTGTATGTTTTTTATTTCCCACTTCAACTTTTTTTATTTTTTATTTTGTGTTACTATCTTATCGATCTCTTTGTCAATACTACATGTTGTATAATTACGGTTTTTATCTGTTCTATTCTGTTTTCCACTTCAACTCTTTTTTGTTTTGTTTTCATACTCGCTTATTTCTTTTTCAATACTACATGTTGTCTATTTAAATTAGATTCTGTTCTTGTCTATGTTCCACTTAATTTTTTTTTTTTTTCTTTCTTATATTTATTTGTTTATTTCTTGTTCAATACTACATGTTTAACCCTTAATTGGCGGCGCGCAACACATGTCGAGTGAAATAAATTTGGACTATGTGGCAGTGCACTACAGCTGTCGAGTGCCATTTTCAGCACGTAATGTTGCTGAGAGAGAGAGCTGAGCGGTGGGACGAGCGTAGTAACCTTATGACCGCTCCCCACGACCACCGTGGACCTACTGAACTGTATCCCATCCTTCACCCCCCTTTTTCACTCGCTACACAGGGAATTATGTACGGAAATTACCTTATTTTAGGGTTTTTGCACTCGTGTTGCACGATCGTTGCAAGAGAACCAGCGGTCGTACAAGGGTGGTTTGGGTGTCATTGGAAAGCTCTGTTTATGCCCTTTCAGGGATAAATACTTGTTTTACGCTCTGGGTCTTGTTTAACCCTTCTTTAGCGGCCTATGCGGTTTATTTATATGTACCGCCCAGCGGGATGTTTTTAGCCAAAATAGGGCTGTTTACGTGATCATTTTCATGCCTAAATAAGACCCAGAACGTAAAACAAGTATCTATTCCTGAAAGGGCATAAACAGAGCTTTCGAATGACACCATAACGATCCTTGTATGATGGATTGTTTTCTTGCAATAACCGTGCAACGCGAGTGCAAAAAGCATGTAATTCGGTACTTTCCCCATATAATTCAGTATGTAGCGAGTGAGAGAGGGAGGAGGGAGCTGAGATTCGTGTCAGTAGGTTCGCCGCGGTGGTCTGGAGCAGTCATACGCTCGCTAGTCTCCTGCCACCACTTGTCTCTCTCTCTCAGCAACATTACGTGCTGAAATTGCCACTCGACCTATGTCGAGCGCCGCCACATAGTCCAGCTTTATTAAAAACGACTTATGTGGTGAGCCGCTTTTTAAGGGTTAAGCATGAAAATGAGCACGTAAACAACCCTATTTAGGGTAAAAAAAAAAAACGCTGTGTGGTACGGTGTAAAATACACACCACCCGCTCTTAAGGCGTTAATTACGGTATATATCTGTCTGTCCTTCTCTATTTTCCACCTCATCTCTTTTTTTTTTCGTATTCGTTTATATCTTTTTCAATACTACATATCTAATATTACCATACATAGGCCTATCTGTTGTTGTTTTTTCTGTTTTCCATTTTAACTATTATTTATTTTCCGTATTCGCTTATATCTGTTTTAATACATGTCTAATTACGGCATATCTTTTTATATCTATTTTCCGCATTGTTCTTTCCTCCTCTCCACCTAGCCTTTTTCTTCTTCCTCACAAATCGCGTTAAACTAGTATCACACGAGCGCTTTTTCCCTCAACATTTATCCTCAACACTGGTCTGGCAGCTTATGAGGTCAACATTTAATATATTACGGCTACCTAAATGTATCTACGATCTGTCTAGTTTCCGATACCAGTGCAATATATTCCAGAAATGTTGCCAGAAAATTTTTGATCATCAAATGTTGACTATAAAAGCTCTCGTGTGATACCGGTTTTTACACCCAGACTTCCCTCCAAGCTCTCCCATTCACTGAGAGTAATTTGGCGTGGTATTATTTGGGCGGCTTAATTTAAGGGGAGATCTTTAAATTTTTGGGCGATTTTTGCATGTATTCATTATTTTTTTAGTTTCCTCCCTAGACCTCCATCAAATAAAAAAAAAAAACATCCATTAGATCCCCCTTCTAGATTAATTTGTACATTTTTCGGTAGAAAAATGTCCCGGCCAAAAGCCGGTTCTTCCAACATTACAGGCTCACTATCGGGTTCGCCAGGGAAAAAATCGACACCTAATTAGCACGAAAGGTCTAAATATTGACGAAGAAATGGGGCGAAAGGTCTTAAAATCGACTAACTAATGGGGCAAACATCTTAACATCTGAAAACAAATGGGGCTAAACATGAGGGAGAAAGTGGTCCAGAAAACCGGGCCATCCCCCCTTAACGAAACACGCCCTCACTTTTTACCTTGACACTCTCGCACCCTCCATTGACTCTGCCTAGACCCTCATTCCAAGGGCTATTGATTCATATGATTTAACTAGAAATAAATAAATAACTTCAGTGTGTGTATGAGAGAGAGAGAGAGAGTGAGTGTGTGTGTGTGTCAGAGAGAGAGAGAGATATTTCGTGCAGGTGCGTCTGTGTGCGATTGAGAGAATAAATTAGACTGAGTTTGCTCAACATTTTGCTCACACCCAAAGGTCCATCTGCATGCTCAAAACCTTACCCTCATAGCCCAAAATTTTGACTGTGCACCCAAAAGTTTGCATGCATGCCCTAAAGTTTGTCTGGATGGCCAAAGTTTCAATCACAGGGATGCACAGCCCAAAGTTTGCCTACGCACCTTAATAGTTTGCCTGCATTCCCAAAAGTTTGCCCACATACCCAAAGGTTAACTCATGCGCTTAACCTGAGGAATGTGGAAAATAATTATGTTTTTTTAAGTTTTGCATAGGCCTATGCGAGTTTATTACCTTTGATTTAGACAGAATTTGTTATATTTATCACATGAAGCAATATTTCATCTCCATATGCGTATATTTTACTTGTATGATGAACATGTGAACAGTGAAGACCCGTTGCAAACAGCAAATATCTAGTGAAAAACATATATTTGTGGCGGGAGGGGCTGGATGAAGGCGAAAAAGAGAGAGCGACATAGATGTACTCCTTGGGCCTTCTTGAGGCAGACTGACAGTCCCAGCTGTCTTCCGCGCATATGAAGGTGACAAAGAAGTGTGGAAGACCGTGACTCTTCATATTTCATGTAGGAAAAGGGAGGAATGACGAAAATAAGAGGAATAATAGCCATTATTGAAGAAGGGGGAAATGGGGGGAAGGAGAGTGATGGGGGGTGGGACATGTGGGGAAGAGGAAGGAGGTAGTAGAGGATGAATATGCGACCTAATCACATATTGCTTCAATTTGAGTACTTGTAGGGCTTTTTTGTTTTGTTTTTTCTCACAGGCTTTCACATTCGTTATACAGTAACTTAGAGAACAAGTAACCGCGAGGGGTCGCAAGACCTGTTGTTTCTTGATTTCCTTTGTACTCCTTTGTACCTTTATTACAAGTTTCAAAACCTTTGAGGTGTCCACTGATGGAAACTAGACATGCCTCTTTAAGCGCGTTCGTGCATATGTGTGTGTGTATGTGAGTGCGTGTGTGTATTCCCTTCCATCAGGACCTAGAATGTGTCTCAACTCTTGAATAAATGACAGTCGGTTCCGAAAGATGAAACACCTGGCGCTGGTCCGAGTCCAAGGTCTCCCTCCCTCCCTCTCTCTCTCTCCCAGCTTGTCTGGATTTTCTGGCGTCCGTGTAATTCTTGGAGTTCCTCAATACCAATCTTCGTAAAAGAGAGAGAGAGAGAATAGAACATCCCAATATACAACTCGAATTATCTTCTTTTCGTCGCTCACTGTCTGTCTACATGTCTATATAATACATGATCGTCACACACACACACACAGACACACACACACCCACACCCACACCCACACACACACACACACACCTCTCTTACACTACTCAATTAGTTTTACACAACGCCCAAGTCAGCAATCCCTCAAAGACAAACGTAATGAAGCCATACAACACTTATCTTCTGATCTAGCTACTATTTCCAGTTGGGGCAGAGAAAACCTTGTTGCCTTTAATGCTTCCAAAACCCAATTTCGCCATCTATCTACCCGTCCGGAACTCCCAGCGGACTATCCCTTATTCTTCGATAATACAAAAATCAATCCTTCATCTTCTCTCAATATTCTTGGTGTCTCTTTTTCTACTGCTCTCACTTGGAAGGACTATATTACCAGTCTTGCTAAGGCAGCCTCCCAGAAGCTGGGTGTGCTCAACCGCCTCAAGGGGTTCTTTACCCCTGCACAGCTTCTTTCTCTGTACAGGGGCACGGTGCATCCTTGTATTGAGTATTGTTCACATGTGTGGGGAGGATCCTCTCACACCGCACTCCTACGAGACAGACTCGTAAATCACTTAGAGGAAAATAACATACTTAAAGATACTCAACACGGCTTTCGTAAAAAACGTTCCTGTTTAACAAACCTCTTAGACTTCTTCCACGATATCCTCAACCTCTACGATGAGAGTAAAGCTGTAGATATTATATACCTTGATTTTCAAAAGGCCTTTGACAAAGTTCCCCACAAACGTTTACTGCTAAAACTAAAAGCGCATGGAATACAAGACGGTGTGTTGAAATGGATAGAAAATTAGCTCAGCGACAGAAAGCAAAGAGTAGTCATAAACGGTAAGGCATCTAAATGGACCAATGTAAGTAGCGGGGTACCCCAGGGATCGGTACTAGGACCAATTCTCTTTCTAATTTACATCAACGACATAGATGAGGGTCTCACCTGTACAATCTCCAAAATTTGCTGACGATACAAAAATTGCAAATAGCGTACTCTCAAAAGAACAAGTTGACGATATGCAACACAATCTAGATAAATTGTCATGTTGGGCCCAAATTTGGCAAATGAGTTTCAATGCGGATAAATGTAAAGTACTACATATCGGATACCTAAATGAGAAAGCAAACTATTCGATGAATGGCACTCAGCTTAAGAATGTAAATAGAGAAACCGATCTGGGAGTAACAATATCGAGTAACCTAAAACCGAGTCAACAATGTTCAGAAGTTGTTAAGAAGGCAAACAAAATAATTGGCTTTATAGGCAGGTCATTTGAGCATAAATCCAAAGAAGTTATCCTAACCCTTTACAATTCCTTAGTCCGCCCTCTTCTGGAATACTGCGTTCAATCCTGGTGCCCTTATTACCAAAAAGACATAAACAAGCTAGAACGAGTTCAACGTAGAGTTACCAAAATGATACCTAGCCTAAAGAACAAACCATACGAAGAGCGTCTTAGAGAATTAAATCTATTTCCTTTAACCCAGCGCAGATTAGGAGGTGACTTCATTCAAGTGTTCAAAATCATCAAAGGCATCGACAATATGAACTGTAGTAAGTACTTCACTATCGACCAATCTAATTACACGCGGGGAAACGGTTGCAAAATTATTGGTAAATCTTTTAACTCACACGAATCTAAGAATTTCTTCTTCAATCGAGTTGTCAACTTGTGGAATGGGCTTCCCCGAAACGTTATAGAATGCATCACCGTTGATTCATTTAAACTCCGCCTAGACAAATATCTCGCATCAAACCCTCGACTGACTGCGTTTGTAAATGAATAACTTTATTTTATCCCCCCCTCAGTTACTAACCCATCTGTCCCCTACTAACTTCCTAATCCTGCCACGGACATTAGTTCCAGGGCAGTAATTCCCTTTCCAATGTTCCCTTACCCACTCTAAACCACTGTTTGGACACTTGATCCTCAGTGTTTTGGAGGACAAGCAACCTAGAAGGGTCACTAGATATGTTGTTGCTTGATTTCCTTTGTACTCCTTTGTACTCCTAGATACAGTAGAAAGGAAGGCCTTTCGTATCATTAACTCCCGTTCACTCACCAACTCTCTGCAATCTCTCTCTCTCCGCCGCAATGTTGCATCTCTCTCGCTATTCTATCGCTACTATAATAATCAGTGTTCCTCAGAGCTCTCCCAGTGTATACCACCTCCTCTACTTAGGGCACGTGGTACCCGTCTTGCAACACAAGCCCACCCCTACAATATGCAACTCTCTAACCCAAGAGTGAAACGTTACTCTCAGACTTTCTTCCATTCAACAGCTGAGCTCTGGAACTCTCTCCCAGAATCAGTCTTTCCCTTTTCCTATGACTTAAATTGCTTCAAATTCCATGTGCCCAGGCATTTTGGCTCAAACGTCCCTTGATTTTGGCCCTGTCACTCTTTCAACTCTGAAGGAGGCACTCGCTACAGACAGTTCTGCCTTTAGCCTCCGTCACTCACATAGAAACAACTCTCTCTCTCTCTCCCTGACCTAATCCCCGTCTCAATAGCCTTGTCTCTGTTCAGTAATCCCGGCTTGAGGCATGACAGGCAGGGGGGCTTCCTTTACCGTCATCAACACGTCATGTACAGTGTACAGTGGGCCAATCATCATCAATACTTCCCTCATCATATACTCTCACTCACTCACACTCATTCTCTCCCTCACCCTCACTCAGCCATTCACTCTCTCTCTCTCTCTGGAATGCCTCTGGAAGTGACCGACTTGTAAAAGGGTTTGGGTGTTCTGATTAGCAGTGACCTAAAGTTTTCCAAGCAGTGCATTGAAGTAGAGAAGAAAGCTCAGAAATTATTGGGCAATATTAAGAGGCAATTTAAGTACAGAAATAAGGAAATAGTCCTCACACTTTACAACGCTCTAATACGGCCTCTCCTGGAGTATGCTGTTCAATTCTGGTCTGCAGCACTCAGGAAAGATATAGAGCGACTGGAAAGAGTACAAGCTAGGGCTACAAAGCTTATTCCATCGCTTAAAATAATGAACTATGAGGACCGGTTGAGAGCTCTTGATCTCTTCCCGTTGGAGACACGCAGACTACGAGGTCAGATCATTGAAGTTTTGAAAATAGTTAATGGGTTTGACAATATGGATTATAGTAAAATGCTTAGCCTAAATTTGAATACAACACGCAACCATGGCTGGAAATTAGAATTGAAAAGGTTCAGCACTAGTATCTGTGGAAACTTTTTCACATATAAGATATGTTCTACCTGGAACAAACTTCCCTCCGAAGTTGTAAATAGTTCTTCAGTAGAGCAGTTCAAGAAGAGTAAATAGTATTTTGCACACTCTGTAAAGAGTGTAGTGCACTAAACAGCCTCTCTTCTTCCACTTCGAGTATCTCCTCGGAATGGACCGCAAGGTCTCCGAGATACTAACTATTCCTTGTAAATCCTTGTATATATATCTCTCTCTCTCTCTCACTCTCACTCTCACTCTCTCTCTATCACTCTCTGGTTAATTTAGATATATACAGTATACATATAATACTCCAGGGGCCGATACTATACAGTGTACACCCTAAACTCTAAAGGAAGAAATAGCCGAGTCCTTAAAGGGGGAGGTTCTCGCTTTTTTGTCTTGGCCCCCTTCTCTCTCATGTTTAGCATATTAGTTTTGAGATTGTATCCCTCTCTTTCTACCTCTTACTATCCCCTTATTCCTTCTGTTTATCCCCTCTCTCAAAGTCCCACCCTCCCTCCCCCCTTCACTCTCACTCACTTTTAACTCACATGAATCAAACAATTTGTTCTTAAATTGAGCTGTCAACTTGTGAAATGGGCTTCCTCGAGATGTTATAGATTGCATCACCGTTGATTCCTTTGATCTTCGCCGAGACAAACACGTCGTCTCAAACCCGCGACTGACTGCATTTTCAAATGAATAACATATGTTGGGCTTCCTCGAGACGTTATAGACTGCATCACCGTTGATTCCTTTGAACTTCGCCGAGGCAAACACGTCGCCTCAAACCCGCGACTGACTGCAATAGTAAATGAATAACATTATGTTTTCCCTTTTTTCCTCAGATACATCGAGCATCACTATACGTATAATTTAACAACTAAGATGTTATTCACTTTTTCCCATTTACAAAAAAGGATCACTTATAGCTGTGCTATGTTATCAACCCAACTTGTCCCCTACTAACATATCCTAACCATGTCATGGACATTAGTTAAAGGCCAGTACTTTCCTTTCCAATTGTCCTTTACCCACTCTAAACCACTATTGAACACTCTGAGCAGCAGTGATGTAGAGGGCAAGCAGCCTCGAAGGGTCGCTTGACTTACTTTGTACTCTTTTGTACTCTCACTCTTTCTGCTTCTTATTATCTCCCTATTCCTTCTGTCTATATCTCTCTTTCCCATCCCCAACCGCCTCTCTCTCTCTCTCTCTCTCTCTCTCTCTCTCTCTCTCTCTCTCTCTCTCTCTCTCTCTCTCTCTCTCTCTCTCTCTCTCTCTCTCTCTCTCTCTCTCTCTCTCTCTCTCTCTCTCTCTGGCAATCACCAATAACACCTGACGTAGCCCAGGTAGATCATTATTAGGGTTCGTTAGTATCATCGCCATTATACCTCCAGGGGAATATATTACTCCGGTGACAAGATATATTGCTTAGCGTAGGTAATTGGGCATATGGAGAGAGAGAGAGAGAGAGAGAGAGAGAGAGAGAGAGAGAGAGAGAGAGAGAGAGAGAGAGAGAGAGCGCGAGAGTGAGAGCAGGGGGAGGATTGCAAAGAACACCTGTTGTAGATAATTAATTAATGTAGATAATTAATATATAGTATCATCAGCATAATTGACCGTTCTCAGAGGGAATACGGTCGCGCCAATATCAATTGCTATCATATACAAAAAACATTGTTTATTATATTATTGATTGATTATTTCGTTAGCTGGCCAGTAGATCAATCACTTCATAAATTAGTTAGGACATCATTGCGTTAATAAATCAGTAGGCGTATGTCTGTAAGTCAGTCAATGAATTATACAAATATTAAGACAATAGACCTATACAATTAATTCAGTTGACAATCAGTCGCTCATTCTGCCTCTTAATCAGTGGCCAACCTTGTACATTTGCTGTCACATTCTCAAACTATAACAAATTGTATTCAGTCTGTGTAATGCTTTATATCACGCTACGGTGTACGTAAATAAATGGTAATGCAACTATATACAGTCACACACATACACACACAGTATATATATATATATATATATATATATATATATATATATATATATATATATATATATATATATATATATATACTGTATGTGTGTGTGTATGTGTGTGTGTGTACAAAATACTACTACTTTGTATTTTTTCTGGCTAATATTCCAAGTCCAAGTCCATTTTAAGTGTTCTATAAGGTAATATAAAAATGGATTCTATCATACACGTAATTAAAGGAGTATTCCGGTAACTGCCATAATAAAGACGTAATATTGTAGCACTTAATATTCCAGATACCTTTATTTGAACTTCGTGAATGACCAAGATACATACGATCATTTATAAACTGACGATTACAAGAAAATACCCAGTTTGAATTACATTGTGTAGGGTAATGGCCTAAGCTATTGGTGTGTTTGAAATACAAATGAGACGGCATGCCAAGTTCCAACCAGGCAACTGCTTATCAATTAGGATACACCTAATCTCGCCATTTTCTTTGTTTCATATCACTCTAATTTAGTACGAGACGCAATTATGTGCTGAGGAACAACATGTGCAGAGTTTGACAGTGCGAATATAGTCTATAGCCTACGCTGTTAACCTGTTTGGTACCAGTTCCATCCTTTCTATTTTATACAGGCTATTAATAAACGATTGCATTCAGTTTAAGAAGGGCCTCCTGCAATTACAGGGTTCCAACTATCTCAATTAACCCTTTTTACTACCACAGATCCTACTTAAACTGCTCACAAAAAAAATTCTAAATATAGCTAGAATAAAATGAAAAGACGTCGCCGGTACAGAAGGGGTTAATATTCAGGGGATCATTTGCAAGTTAATTATATTCGTCTAAGTTAAGGGAGCCCACCTCGTTGTTTTTTCTCTTTCTCTCCCTCTCTCTATGGCATGTATCCATTCGGCCCCATTCAGCCTACTATTTAACGTTTACCCCCATCCCCTCAGAAAGCGCGTTCAGTCTACCCAAACACGCAAACGGGATAGCTCTACTGAACGTGATCGCCTCTGATTCGACGAATCACGTTTGTGATCGTTTGCAATCAGACGGCGATCACGCTAGCACTCCGTGGAGGTGACTAGCGAAGCTATCATAACAGTAGGCCTAAATCTCACCTCGATATTATATTATCATAATTAAGCTTAATTAGCCTCCCTCCATGTTATTTATGTGTCGCAATCTCAATTATAAGGTGGCACACCTATAAAAATCATAGTTATAATGACCATTTTGCTATATATAACATAAAACAAGCAACTTGGAGCGCAAGCCTCACAGCTACTTCGGCAGGCCTTCACTTCGGTAAGCGTAGCCTAGTTGGTAACGACTTCGCTTTTAAATCCGTAAGCCTACTCGCAAGGGTTCGAGGCTCGATGAGTTAATGTTTTTTTTTTTTGCCGTTTTTATTTAATTTGTATCGTTATATATTGGTAATGTTACTATGCCAATGATGGGTTATAACTTGCTGTACAATGGTGATGGGCTGGTCTATCGAGTGAGACCTGAGCGATCTCTGCCATACCCATAGCTTACTCTGACTGTTCCTTTTACTTATATATTTTCTAGATCTCATGTGATGGCGTCTCTTCCGTGGATTGACCTCCCAATCTACCAAGATTGGAAGCTAAAGCGTCACATTATTCCTTTGCCCCTCAACTTTCTCTTCATAATTGCTGAGGGGCACAGGGCCCTGGGTGGGGCTTTGGTTTCCCGGGCGTTTACGCACCCTCTCAGCTCCCCGCCTTGGAGTGGCTTCGGTCACCCAGGCTTTATTGTGGTCGGCAGGGAGGGTTCTGTGGGGGCGCTCGTTTATGGCCTTGGCCTTACTCTGGGCCTTGGGGCTGTTCGGCCAGGCAGCTTGGGGAACAACAACAACAACAACAACTTGCTGTACAGGTTTTTGAGCGTTTGTCTATATTATTGATTGAGTATTATGTTTTTATGCGGTTTGTATTTAATTTTTCTAGTTATATATTAGTAATGTTACAGTTGTTACTATGCCAATTGAATGATAGCCTATATTGTAACGGGTTATAGCCTAACTTGCTGTACAGGTTTTTCGGCGTTTGTCTATATTATTGATCGATTACTCTATTTACATTTCTTAAAAACAATTTCTGAGGCATAGTTGCATCGAAGTATGATAGGTCAGTTAAGCTATGTTTAGTAAGGTAGCCTACCCACGCTATAGTTAAATTTTCAAAGGTAATATAATGGTTAGAATATAATATAAATAAACCCTCCATTAATATAGGGGCTAGGCTTATACATAGCCTAGTTACAGCCTACACATAGATCGTCAGGAAAAGAAAATATGCCTATACATAGCCTACATTGCCAGGAAGAGATATTATATATAGGCTACTATTTAATTCAACCTCCACATAGGCTACATCGTCAGGGAAAGAACAATAGCCTATACATATTTGTTTTCGGTTGAAGTGATTGAAGTGTTTTTAAAGTGAGTGAAGTGTTTTAAAGTGACTGAAGTGTTTTTTTAAGTGAGTGAAGTGATCGGAAGAAAGTGACTGTCACCATGCCTCGCGCTTGTACGAACTGCGCCGGTAGGTTTGGTGAGTCCATGTTTGCTACTGTCGATCTTCAAGTCTGCCGGCTCTGCCAGCAACGAGAGAATTTTACAGTTAAATTAGATGAAGCCTACAACAAAATCAACGTCCTCACCATGAAGCTGGAATCACTCCAATAGTTTGTAACACTCAACGTTGGAGTACCACAAACTTCAATTGTCACCGCAACTCCAGCAGCCACCAACGCCCCAACGTCAACTGCCAACAACTCAACGCCTGCAGTAGCCACTTCAGCTAATGGTTAAGATACTCAAGAAACAAATAGTGACTCTCTTCCCCCTCAAGAAAACTTCTGTGTCGTGAGGAACAACGTTTGCCCCAAGACAAGGAAACCCATACCAATTACCGATTGTCAAAACCGTTTCCAGATACTCACAGACTCAGATGACGAAGAGGAAATAGACGAAGTCCGGCTCGTGGGAGACTCGATGATACGTGGTCACCTCACAGAGTTTTGCGCCAGGGCACCTAAGACCAGGAAGCGATTTTGTATCCCTGGTGGTGGTGTGGACGACGTAGTTGCTGCAGTTGACGAAGTATCAAAGCTGGCCCCTGCTAATACAATGTACATCATCCACATTAGATCCAACGATGTACAGCGAACCCGTTCGGAAGATTTGCTTTTAAAGTACCAGCAGCTGATCAAGTCGTTTAAGGAGAAGTCATCAAAGATCATCGTCTCAGGAATCGTCCCCCGGCTCGGTGTAGAGAGCCGATTTTACCACATAGCCACCAGCACAAATCGTTGTCTACCAAACCTCTGCAGGAAGGAGAACGTGGGATTCGCCGACACCTGGGACAATTTCTACTACGATGACTATTTGTTTTCGGACGATGAAGTTCATCTGAACCAGGTGGGAGCAGCACGTTTTGGGCGTCTTCTCAACGATGCGGTGAAGGATTTTGGGGGAAGAAATCGACTCAGCACAGGACAACCAGGAAGGAGGACCGAAGACAGCGAGGACGGCAACCTGCAAAGGAATTAAATGCTAATCCGTCAACAACCGCGAATTTGGATAAAGCTCCACCAACACGACCCAAATTCTAAACCGCCAGGGAAAACGACGGAGGACCGAGGACAGCCATGAATGTAATTGTAGATCCGACCAGAACCAAAAATTTGATTAAAGAACGTTCTGTGAGTTCTAAAACCGCAACTTAAAAGGTTTTCTATGCAAACGCTCGTAGCATACACAATAAATTTTCAGATTTAGAGGAACTAGTGTTTACAGAAAATTATGATGTGATTGGCATAACAGAATCTTGGCTCAATACAGAAGAGAGAGACTTTTTAGCAGAGTATTCACTTCCCAGTTATGTAATGTTTGAGAACAGCCGAATAAATAAAAATGGAGGTGGCGTTTTATTTTATATCAAAGAAAGACTTAACCCGAATCTCTTGTCAAAACCTCAAATTGTGAACGTCGACATATCTTTTGTGCTAATAAAGAATAATAAAGGTACAAAAATAATACTTGCATTAATATACAGACCTCCAGCTCAATCAGTGCAAACTGACTGAGAAATTTATGAACAAATTGCAGATGTAAGTAACTCACAAGATACCGTATTTTTTGGCGACTTTAATTTACCTGTGACCAAGTGTGGCGATACTCTTACTTCACACTCCGGACATGACTTGTATGCGAACTTTCAAGAGAGTTCACTCTATCAATTTGTTCGATCGCCGACCCGTGGTAATAATGTTCTTGACCTTGTACTTGCAACAAAAGAAGAATTAATAGAGAATTTGAATGTTGGTGATGAATTCAGTAACAGCGACCATCGTACAATAACTTTCACTTTAAAGTTTACTAGTACCGAACCAAATAGCAGCATCGAAAAAGTCCCGAATTTCAAGAAAGCAAACTTTCATAAACTTAGAGCTATGTTTAAAGAAACTGACTGGAGCTTTTTAATTAACAATAACGACATAAATACATCTTGGGAATTATTCGAAACCACTTACCTAAAAGCAGTGCAGGACTGCATACCATTGAAAATACGGCGTGCAGGCCATAACAATAAGCCCAAATGGTGGAATAAAGATATTTCAAACTGTCTGCTTGCTAAAAAGTTTGCTAATGATAGATTAAAATCCTTACAAAATGATGAAGAACGGGTGAAATTTGTAGAGCTACGACGCAAAGCCAAAAAGTTAATTAAGCAAAGTAAAAAGACCCTGGAGTTACATGTTGCGAATCAAAGTAAAACAAACCCGGAAAGAATTCTATAATTATATAAGAAAGACAAAAGTAGTTACTTCAACTGTTGGACCATTAGTCGATGAAAATGGAGAATACACCAAAGACGAAGTACAAATGAGTAATGCCCTCAATACCTTCTTTGCATCTGTTTTAACAACGGAAGACCTCAGTGATATCCCTACACCATCGCCGATTCAGATTGATAATTCAGATGATCTAAGCAATATCACCGTTACAGAGAGAGAAGTATTGAATTGTTTAGATAAACTCAAGGTAAATAAAACGCCTGGACCTGATACAATCTCACCTAGAGTCCTAAAGGTAGCTAAAGATGAGCTCTCTAAACCACTGACATTGCTATTCAATAAATCCTTGCAGTCTGGAAATATGCCTGATCAGTGGAAGCTAGCCAACGTAACACCGATATTAAAAAAAAAAAGCAAATCTCTATCCAGTAACTATCGTCCAATTAGCTTAACCTCAGTTGTATGTAAAATGATAGAAACACTCATAAGAGACAGACTCGTAAATCACTTAGAGGAAAATAACATACTTAAAGATACTCAACACGGCTTTCGTAAAAAACGTTCCTGTTTATCAAACCTCTTAGACTTCTTTCACGATATCCTCAACCTCTACGATAAGAGTAAAGCTGGAGATATTATATACCTTGATTTTCAAAAGGCCTTTGACAAAGTTCCCCACAAACGTTTACTGCTAAAACTAAAAGCGCATGGAATACAAGACGGTGTGTTGAAATGGATAGAAAATTGGCTCAGTGACAGAAAGCAAAGAGTAGTCATAAATGGTAAGGCATCTAAATGGACTAATGTAAGTAGCGGGGTACCCCAGGGATCGGTACTAGGACCAATTCTCTTTCTAATTTACATCAACGACATAGATGAGGGTCTCACCTGTACAATCTCAAAATTTGCTGACGATACAAAAATTGCAAATAGCGTACTCTCAAAAAAACAAGTTGACGATATGCAACACAATCTAGATAAGTTGTCATGTTGGGCCCAAATTTGGCAAATGAGTTTGAATGCGGATAAATGTAAAGTACTACATATCGGATACCAAAATGAGAAGGCAAACTATTTGATGAATGGCACTCAGCTTAAGAATGTAAACAGAGAAACCGATCTGGGAGTAACAATATCGAGTAACCTAAAACCGAGTCAACAATGTTCAGAAGTTTTTAAGAAGGCAAACAAAATAATTGGCTTGATAGGCAGGTCATTTGAGCATAAATCCAAAGACGTTATCCTAACCCTTTACAATTCCTTAGTCCGCCCTCTTCTGGAATACTGCGTTCAATCCTGGTGCCCTTACTACCAAAAAGATATAGACAAGCTAGAACGAGTTCAACGTAGAGTTACCAAAATGATACCTAGCCTAAAGAACAAACCATACGAGGAGCGTCTTAGAGAATTAAATCTATTTCCTTTAGCCCAGCGCAGATTAAGAGGCGACTTAATTCAAGTGTTCAAATCACCAAAGGCATCAACAATATGAACTGTAGTAAGTACTTCACTATCGACCAATCTAATTACACGCGGGGAAACGGGTGCAAAATTATTGGTAAATCTTTTAACTCACACAAAGCTAAAAATTTCTTCTTCAATCGAGTTGTCATCTTATGGAATGGGCTTCCCCGAGATGTTATAGACTGCAGCGCCGTTGATTCATTTAAATTTCGCCTTGACAAATATCTCGCATCAAACCCGCGACTGACTGCGTTTGTAAATGAATAACTTTATTTTATCCTCCCATCAGTTACTAACCCCTCTGTCCCCTACTAACTTCCTAATCCTGCCACGGACATTCCAGGGCAGTAGTTCCCTTTCCAATGTTCCCTTACCCACTCTAAACCACTGTTTGGATACTTGATCCTCAGTGTTTTGGAGGACAAGCAGCCTAGAAGGGTCACTATATCTGTTGTTGCTTGATTTCCTTTGTACTCCTGTGTACAGTATATAAACTATATAATTCAGCCTATTCATAGATCACCAGGAAAATAATATATACTTTTTTAATTCCGCAATAGACTAACGGAGAATTGTTTGAGAATTACACGGGGAATAAAGAGCTACCTTTGCCAGATAATGACCGTAATAACGTTGTCAACATTTCCTGATAAGATTATAAGATATAATAGCCTGATGGTAACCTACCGTCTGTCTTGAGCTTGAACAATGATGCTGTAGCTGACAGTGTGACTACCTTAGCCAATAGCCTATATTGAAGTATAGTATTTATTTAAATGTATTGATTGAAATTAATAGATCGAAAAAGCACATGTTACAGGGCCTAAAACCTTCGCAGACATCGCCAACAAAAATTGAATTTCGCGCTCACAGCCACTGACCAATCAGCGACAAGAATCAATGTTTGGCTATCAATGTCCTTCACCCTGCGCGATCATAAACAGGATTGCTCAAACAGAAACATTATTGCCTGATAGGGTAGACTGAACGCACTCAAGCTGGTGTCAATATTTTCCTGGCGGGCGGTAGCGAGCCAGCATATATATATTTGTTTTGACATCAAGTTAAATTTGTACATTTTTCGATAGAAAAATGTCTCCGGCGAAGCCAGATTTCTCCATACAATGCTGGCTCGCTATCGCTCGCCAGGAAGAAATCGACACCTGAATGGTGATAAACGTCTTAAAACAGTTGGCTGAATGGGGCCGAATGGATACAAGCCAGGGAAAGAGAGAAAAGGAGAGAAAGATAAAAAAGCCGGTGACCCCCCTTAAACCACACACACACACATGAAAATACCATTGTGGCACTGCAGGGATTATACCAACAAGTTACACACGACGCCCGATCTCCCTAACTACCAGTATTTTGATATTCAACCTTTAACTTTATTATGGCTACTGTTGGACGATGTTATTCAGTTTAAATAGGGCCACCAGCAATTATAAGGCTTTGAACTATCTCACCTAACCATTCAGTTTAAATAGGGCCACCAGCAATTATAAGGCTTTGAACTATCTCACCTAACCATTCAGTTTAAATAGGGCCACCAGCAATTATAAGGCTTTGAACTATCTCACCTATCCATTCAGTTTAAATAGGGCCACCAGCAATTATAAGGCTTTGAACTATCTCACCTAACCATTCAGTTTAAATAGGGCCACCAGCAATTATAAGGCTTTGAACTATCTCACCTAACCATTCAGTTTAAATAGGGCCACCAGCAATTATAAGGCTTTGAACTATCTCACCTAACCATTCAGTTTAAATAGGGCCACCAGCAATTATAAGGCTTTGAACTATCTCACCTAACCATTCAGTTTAAATAGGGCCACCAGCAATTATAAGGCTTTGAACTATCTCACCTAACCATTCAGTTTAAATAGGGCCACCAGCAATTATAAGGCTTTGAACTATCTCACCTAACCATTCAGTTTAAATAGGGCCACCAGAAATTATAAGGCTTTGAACTATCTCACCTAACCATTCAGTTTAAATAGGGCCACCAGCAATTATAAGGCTTTGAACTATCTCACCTAACCATTCAGTTTAAATAGGGCCACCAGCAATTATAAGGCTTTGAACTATCTCACCTAACCATTCAGTTTAAATAGGGCCACCAGCAATTATAAGGCTTTGAACTATCTCACCTAACCATTCAGTTTAAATAGGGCCACCAGCAATTATAAGGCTTTGAACTATCTCACCTAACCATTCAGTTTAAATAGGGCCACCAGCAATTATAAGGCTTTGAACTATCTCACCTAATCATTCAGTTTAAATAGGGCCACCAGCAATTATAAGGCTTTGAACTATCTCACCTAACCATTCAGTTTAAATAGGGCCACCAGCAATTATAAGGCTTTGAACTATCTCACCTAACCATTCAGTTTAAATAGGGCCACCAGCAATTATAAGGCTTTGAACTATCTCACCTAACCATTCAGTTTAAATAGGGCCACCAGCAATTATAAGGCTTTGAACTATCTCACCTAACCATTCAGTTTAAATAGGGCCACCAGCAATTATAAGGCTTTGAACTATCTCACCTAACCATTCAGTTTAAATAGGGCCACCAGCAATTATAAGGCTTTGAACTATCTCACCTAACCATTCAGTTTAAATAGGGCCACCAGCAATTATAAGGCTTTGAACTATCTCACCTAACCATTCAGTTTAAATAGGGCCACCAGCAATTATAAGGCTTTGAACTATCTCACCTAACCATTTTTACCACAGAGCCTTCATAAACTGTAAACAATCGTTTACATATAGCTAGAACAAAATTAAAAAGACGTCTCCGGTACAGAAGGGGTTAACTGTGTTGGTGGTGTAATGATTTAGATGCTTATGTTCTGGGTGTGGTGTCCCGAGTTGGAATCCCGGGAGAACCATATGCTTTCATTAGTTTATTCAAGTGCATTGGGGATTGTAGTTGCTGATTAATGTTAAGAACGGGGTGTTACTTAATTAGCAATATCATATAATTTAAGCCTCTCAATACAAGGACGTTATTCTTCCTTTTATCAATAATTTGATCAACAATTTCATTCAAATTAAGGGAAGATGGGTCGTTTTTATTTGCTCATGTATGTCTCTTTTAATTATTGCATTATTTGTTTTCCCTATAGACCTCCATCAAGCTTATAAATCACCCGCCCAAGACCCTCCTTCAAGATAAATGTTTACATTTTTCGATAGAAAATGAGTTCGGCCGAAGGCCGGTTTCTCTGAAATTACAGGCTTGCTATCGCTCGCCAGGAAAACATCGATACCTAAATGACACGAAAAACCTTAATATTGACTAAGAAATGGGGCAACAGGTCTTAAACTCACCAAACTAATGGGCCAACCGTCATAATATCTGAAAACTAATCGGGCTAAACATGAAGAAGGGGGACCAGAAAAACGTCCCATCTCCCCTTAATGTGCGTACTTAAATATCGAAGAGGTAAAAACCATCTCTAGTAATCCTTTGACACTCACAGGTACTTACATAACTAGATAAAATCATCTGATGGTGGCCTGAACAAAGGAGAAATGGCGATATAAAACTGAAAGTGTTATACTGTGAATTAGAATTCTCCCAATCTCGCTAGCTCTCAATTTTTCGGGAATTACCATTATAATGTTTTTTCACTGGTGCAGAAAGCGACTTGGGTTTATCAGGGCCTAATTAACAGGGATAGATAGATAGATAGAGAGAGAGAGAGAGAGAGAGAGAGAGAGAGAGAGAGAGAGAGAGAGTACCTACGTAATGCATTTAACAGGGGCAGCCAATCTGGCCTCCATATGTAATGAGTAAATTGAGAGGATTGCTTTGTCTGCAATTTTGTCGGTCGTCTAAATAATGGCTTTGGATTATTAACTTTTCAATGTTCCGTTATAATGACTTAGTGGAAATTAATAGATAGCATGATAGATAGATAGACATAAATATGTTATACACAACTATTTATAAAATAATATATAATCTAATAAATGGATAATGGATTGGTACTCCATTAAAAGATACATAAATAAATAATTACATACATACATAGGCACACAGATGAATAGATAAGTATATTGATTGACATTATATAGGTAACTATCCTAATGAAGACAGAATGGGAAAATACACAATGCGGAAAGATGACACACGCAAACTACATAAGCTTTTAGTACAGTTGAAGCTTTAACGAATCATAGGAAAGATGATACAAAATTTAGTAGGGAAAAATAAAGGGGCAATACGTAAAATGAAGGAAGTAAATAAAAGAATAATACGAAGAAGAGCTATGAAAGTGAATATTAGTAAGGACAGAAATATATAAAGAATAATACGAAGAAGAGCTATGAAAGTGAATATTAGTAAGGACAGAAATATATAAATAGAAGAAATTAAGACAACTACACATTAAAGGCACTTGTAACAGACAGCTCTGCCTTTTATCTCCCTCATCCACATAGAAAATAAATCGAGAAACCTGAAATATTAACAGACACAAGGTATAAAGTAATAATGGCTAAATAGTAAAACGATAAGTAAATCTGCACATAATGAAAGGGGGACTTTATGAGATGTTAAATAAGAGTGAGTCTACACAAAAAATAAAGGGGAATTTACGAGAAAAGTTAAGAGTAAGTCTGCAAAAACCTAAGGGGCATTTACAAGAGAAGTTGACAAAAAGTATGGACATTAATAGTAAGTAAAGAAAAGAACGAGGATAATCAATAGTAAGTAAAGTGATAAAAGTAAAGGGACAGCTACACGAGAAAATGGGAAAAGTAAAGGGGCAACTAAGAGATTAAATATGGAAACAAGTAGGGAACATCAAGAGACAATAGTAAGAAAATATATTTGTCCAAATAACAATAGTAAAACAATAGGAAGAGAGAACAAAAAAGGACAAACCAATTAAAAAAAAAAAAAACACACACACAAAGGGAAAGTGTTTAAAAATTTGCTCGACAGGGAATTCTGGAAGTGGGAAAGTAAATAAAAAAGTAAATAAAGATTATGAGTTGAGTTAGGCGAAACAATTATAAACGAAATATATGAAATACTTATAAAGAAAACAGAGAAAACGTTACAGAGACAACAGTGTCGAGTAAAGAAAGTGGAACAAATAGGGAAGGATTATTATGAGAGAGCTGAGTATCCGCAAATGTGCCTGGCCAAAAGGATAAGAGAGAGTTACATAGATCCACAGACTTTGCAGTCCCTCCTAGGAAGTCCGGCCTTAAATTTTAAAACAATTATATGCTAGGGCTTAAGACAAGGACAGTAAAGCAGAAGGCTCTCTTCCCACCCACCAGTCCCTCCGACATTTAGGTTGGCAAGAAACATAAAAGGACCACAGCAGAGTTAAGAAAATTATATTTCCTTCAACTGGGATTCAAACCATGGGCAGTCAGGACGAGAGTCCATGCTTTAACCAACTGTACCACGGCAACTATATATTGAGTGGTCAATCCTGTAAGTCCTTCAGTAAAGTGGCTCGAGTTGTCCCTCTTACAGGGAATAGGTCCGCTTGGGGGCCTTCTGTGTATGGCCACCCTCATTAATTAAGGGGAGTAAGGCGTCCGGCAATAATTAGATAGATAAACCACTGCACGTCACAGTATAGTTAACCATTTCCTATATACATTAAGGAAATGGATAAATGCTACTTAGAGGAAATATTCCATCCCATACCAAGTCATAGAGTACCATACAATGGATTTATACAACTATTTCCACGCATCTTGGGTTGAATTGATTGAATTAAATTATCCACCAGGAAAGCGGGAGGGTTATAATATGAAGTATATATACTGTATATATATATCTCATAAATACACGTGAGCTACCGGTTAAATAAATGTTTTTACCAGCAGCCGGGATTCGAATCACAGTCAGTAGTTCAAAAATGATCCTATATAAAATATTGATGTTAGGCTAATTGGTCTATAATTACTAGCTTTGACCTTGATACCATTTTTGTATATTGGCGTAATATTTACATCTCTTCAATGACATGATACTTTCCAATGTTTTAGAGAAGTTATTTATGTACGTTAAGGGGGTAGTGCTTGTGGTCCTGGACCCTGAGAATATGAACTTTAAATGTTGTTTCTCCTCGGGCTCTGTCTCATGTCGGCCACTCCCAGCAATGGGGTATGTGCCTGTGTACAGTACAGTATTTTTGAGTTTCCTTGCTAGCCCTCCATCAAGCTTAAAAACAAAACACCCCCTAAACCCCCTTTCAAGAAACATTTGTAAATTTTTCAGTAGAAAATATCCCGGCCGAAGGCCAATTCTTTCTAAATTTACAGGCTCGCTATCGTCGCGAGGAAAACGTCGAGACTTAAATGGCTCGAAAGGTCTTAATATTGACAAACGGGGCGAAAGGTCTCAAAATCGCCAAGCTAACAGCACAAACATCTTACAATTTCAAAACTAAATATGTTAAACATGAGAGAGAAGGTCAAGAAAACGCGACTACCTCCCCCTTAAGGACTCGGCTAGTTCTTCCTTTAATTATGGTGTATAGTATCGGTCCCTGAAGTATTATATACACCTAAATTACCCAACATGTACAGGAGAGAGAGAGAGAGAGTGTGTGTGTGTGAGTAAGTGAGTGTGTGTGCTTGCGTGTGAGTGAGTGTGTGTGTGTGTGTGTGTGTGTGTGTGTGTGTGTGTGTGTGTGTGTGTGTGTGTGTGTGTGTGTGTGTGTGAAGAAGAAAAAGCCAGGGAACAAGAGAGTAATAAGGGTGACTGCTAAAAGTTACCCTGTCACTCTAGGCTTAATGACACGGGAGGAGCAGGAAAAGTTATCCCTTATTGCCGAGCTGGCCCGCCTTGGTAGATTACGTAAGTAGATTGGTAGGTAGGTGACGTAGGTGATTGGTAGGTAGTTAAGGGGTTGGTTGGCAGGTAGGTGGTAAGTACATGGTTGGTAGGTATGTAGATGGTTGGTAGGTATGTAGGTGGTTAGTAGGTAGGTAGGTGGGTGGGTGGTAGGTGTGTAGGTGCTTGGTAGGTGATTTATAGGTAGGTCGGCAGATCGCTAGATTGGGAGGTAGGTAGATGATTGGTAGGTGTGTATATGATTGGTGGGTGTGTAGGTGATTAGTAGATTGGTAAGTTGGTGGGAGGTTGGTAGATGTGTATGAGATTGGTAGATAGGTACGTAGGTGGTTAGAAGGTAGGTAGGTGGTTAGTGGGTAGATAGGGGGTTGGTATGTGTGTAGATGGTTGTTAGGTGTGTACATGGTTGGTAAGTGTGTAGGTGATTGGTTGAAAAGGTAGATAGGTTGTTTTGTTAGAAAAATTCGCGCATGTGTTAATCGACAAATTTACCATAAATTATTGTTAGGGACCGGTATAGAGAAGGTTGATATGTAGTTTGAGATTGGTAAGTAGGTAGGCAATTGGTAGGTAAGTAGCCTAAATAGCTAAATCGACAGGATTGGAGATACAGGGAACTAGATCTGTAGGTAGGTGGATACAAATACTACAGACAAAACGGTAAGTACACTTATCCCAGATTTCAGAAAAGCCGATTATGGTGGGCTAAGAAGTGACTTAAGGGTGGACCCTATTCTTAAGCAATTAAGTCAGGATATGCCAGAGTTAAACTTGCCACCTACATATAACCAGTTTATTGCTTCACTCCACAATGCTCAAAATAAATATATCCCTAAAAGAAAATTTAGATCGCCGCAGAACCAACCAAAATGGATGACTAATAAGCTAATAGATCTTATAGGAAAAAAGAAAGGAATATATAGAAAAATAAAGAAAGGCGAAAATCATCTACATATATACTATCAGACTCTATCAAGACAGGTCAAAAAGGAAATCAGGAAAGCAAAAAGAAATTATGAAATAAGGATAGCCAGTGACTCAAAAAATAACCCTAAAGCTTTTTACCAACTATATAAATCTAAAGTTAGAGATGTAATAGGCCCCCTAAAAACTTCAATAGGAGAAATAACAGAAAATGATTTAGAAATGTGCAGTACATTAAATAGTCAGTTTCTTTCCGTTTTCACTAATGAAAATTTGGCACAGATTCCAGAAGTCAATATGGTATATAGTGATAGTATAGAAAATATGTTAAGTACAGTTAGTATAAGTAGAAATGATGTGCTTAAGGAAATTGACAGACTGAAACCTCAAAAATCGCCTGGTCCTGACGAGGTATATTCTAGAGTATTAAAAGAATGCAGAGATGAGTTAAATAGCCCATTAGCATTTTTATTTAACAAGTCTTTAGAAACAGGTTTAGTTCCAGAAGCTTGGAAGCTTGCAAATGTAGTTCCGATCTTCAAAAAAGGTGATAAATCGATAGCATCCAATTACCGTCCCATTAGTCTCACATCAATCATAGGAAAGTTGCTAGAGTCTATTATTGCTAGGAAAATTAGAAGCCACTTAGACAAATTTAACTTAATAAATTCTTCTCAGCATGGATTCACTCAGGGACGTTCTTGCCTTACTAATTTGCTTAGCTTTTTCTCAGAGGTATATGAAGCAGTAGATAGTGACAAGTCATATGATATTATTTATTTAGATTTCAGTAAAGCTTTCGACAGAGTCCCTCATGAGAGATTGATGAGAAAGGTTGAGGCACATGGAATAGGAGGATCGTTGTTGGGATGGATTAGGTCATGGCTAATTGGTAGGAAACAGAGAGTCAGCATAAATGGTACCAAGTCAGAGTGGGGAGCAGTCAAAAGTGGTGTCCCCCAGGGATCGGTATTAGGTCCCCTGTTGTTTCTTATATACATAAATGACCTAGATTTAGGTATAACTAGTAGGATAAGTAAATTCGCAGACGATACTAAAATGGGGAGATCAATTGATTCAGATAGCGATATAGAGTGCCTCCAAAGGGATCTAGATACCTTACATGAATGGTCAGTAAATTGGCAGATGAAGTTTAACATTGACAAATGCAAGGTATTAAAGATAGGGAAGATGCATACAAATGTTAAATATAAACTAGCTAATTTAGAATTAGAAAATTCAGACTGTGAGAAAGATCTAGGTGTGTTTGTTAGCAATGATTTGAAGCCTAGAAAACAGTGTATAAGCGTTCGTAATAAGGCAAACAGGATTCTCGGGTTCATCTCTAGGAGTGTGAGTAACAGAACTGCTGATGTTATCTTAAAACTTTACGTGTCATTAGTGAGACCCCATATGGATTATGCTGTCCAATTTTGGTGTCCTTATTACAGAATGGACATAGATTCATTGGAGAGAGTACAGCGTAGAATGACAAAAATTATCCATAATATTAGAAATCTTTCGTATGAAGAAAGGTTGAAGAAATTAGGTTTACATTCGTTAGAGAGACGCAGAGTTAGAGGGGATATGATAGAGGTGTTCAAGTGGGTTAGTGGGATTAACAAAGGGGACATGACAAATGTACTAAAGCTCAGTGATAGCGAAAGAACTCGTACCAATGGTTTCAAATTAGATAAATTTCGTTTCAGAAAAGATATAGGCAAATATTGGTTTGGTAACAGAGTTGTAGATGGGTGGAATAGACTACCAAGTGCTATAGTGGGGTCTAAAACGGTAGGGAGCTTTAAGATAAAATTGGATAAGCATATGGACGAGAAGGGTTGGGTGTGAAGGGGGATCAGCCGGGTTGGGCCAATCAGCACTCTGCATACCCCCATAATCCTGCGTTAATCTCTAACCGTTTTGGTAAGATGATCCTCAGGGTATTAGAGTGTTGAGCCTATAATTGGGCTTTGTAATTGAACTGGGGTTGTGTGGGACAGGGATCTGCCTTGCTTAGGCCAATCGGCTTTCTGCAGACTCCCATTTTCTTATGTTCTTATGTTCTTACATGTTGCGTAGGTAGGTAGACAGGCTAAGAAGTAGATATATATATATAAGAGTGGGTGAGAAGTGGATTAGGACTTAGTAGAACATTTTGGAAGGGGAAAGTGAGGGTTAAACCTCTCTAGATGTTGGTTAATGACAAGAAACCTGGGCGTGCAAGAAAAAAAATAGGCAAATAGATAGGTAAAATAGATAGTTAGGTAGGTATATAGGTAAATAGATGGTTAGGCAGATAAGGAAATTGACAGTTAGGTAGATAGGTAAATATATGGTTAGGTAGATAGGTAAATAGGTAGGTAAGTAGAGAGGTAGATAGGTAATTAGTTAGGTAACTATAGATAGAGAGATAGTTAGGTAGATAGGTATATAGTTAGTTAGATAGATAGGTAAATGGATATATATGTAGATAGGTAATTATATAGTTGAGTTGATTGGTACATAGAGTTAGATAGATAAATACATAGATAGTTAGCTAGATGGGTAAATAGATAGATGGGTAAATAGATAGATGGGTAAATAGGTAGATAGGTAAATAGATAGCTAGGTAAGCCGATAGCTATTTAGATAGTAAATACATAGCTAGGTAGGTAAATTGATGGTTAGATAGATGAGACAAAAGATAAGATAGATAAGTAAAAGGTGGTTAGAATTATAGGCAAATACACAGTTAGGTGGGTAGGTAAATAGATGGTTAGGTTGATAGGTAAACAAATTAGTTTGGTAGATATATAAACAAAGAAGAGAAATAGATTGGCAGTGAGGGATAAAGGGGTAGGGGAGGTGTGGTGGAGTGGTCATGCCACTGAACTGGTAATCCAATGGTCCCAGGTTCGAATCCCGATGTATCAATGGAAAAATAGTACTGGGATCGAATTTGTGCTGTACCAAGTATAAGTGCATTACCACAAAGGCTACTGAAACGCCAAAAAAATACCCTCATTGTTCCCTGATTAAATAGCACTGTATGAATATTCCCATGCCTATAGTCATCCTCCTATGAAATGAGCTACAAGGTGGTGTCCCTCGCCCTGTGCGGTGTTGTCAAATATTCAAAGCTTTAACAACAAATGATAGTTTTTCAGGCTATTAACAAATTAATTTTAGCTTTTATGACTATATATATTATATTACAATTTTTAAAGGTTATGTGGTGTTAAAAAACATATAATTTTAAGGATATATAGAAGGAATTTATACAACATAATTATGGCATACTATTTAGAACATGCTGCCATTTTTCTGGGGACAGCTATAAATAGATTTAAGGAATGGTAGGATATGCGAGGTTGCCAAGTAATGTCAATGCGGTTCTGTTGGCTACGCACGCACTCACACACACCCCTACAGATGCACACACAAACACACACATACATACACAATCTCCAAAATGCAATATAGCACAATGTAATCCCATCAAAAGAGAGAGAGAGAGAGAGCTGGATACGAGTAATGGCAACGCTTTAAATGGCCTCAAACTACGACAACAACATCATCCAGGTCAGACGGTCACTAACCCTCATTCATAGCCACCATGGAAGGAAAAACTCGGAAAAGTTACTCTCATCTTCATAGCCAGGCAAGGGAGATGCTGTACAATGTAAATAGGTATATACAAATATAGCCTACCTATTATTTCGTTTCTGTAACTTTTATACAAGAATATCAATAACCCTTCCAGACATAAAAACGTCTTTTACATTTATTTCAAGTTTTCCTTCTAAATGTGGTTTTCCTTGGTTTCCCGTTTTCTAAAAGGTTTGTTTTGGTAGAAATCTGGCAACACCGCACAGGGCGACCTTGACCTCCTTGGAGCTCATTTCAGTTGAGTTTGACTATAGTGAGTTCATTGCTCAATAGGTGGCGTTCTGAGAGTGAGGGTCACCACCCAACCCTACTATCGTCTTTAAATTCAAGTTATCTGTCAATATCAAGTATGAATATACAAAAAGTATATATTTTTGTATATTTTTATTATGATATTGACAGATAACTTGAATTTAAAGGCGATGGTAGTGTTGGGTGGTGGCTGATAACTACCGTGTTTGATGAAGGAGCAATTATGGTTTGGTGGTTCTCACAGGTAAGCCACGGTAGCCTTGTCCGTTTCGTAGTCATTAATGTGGGACTTTAACATCATGACATAGGGACAAGTGACTTATTTCTACACTTTTGGTAATTCACTATATTGACGAAAATTAGGGCACGGTGTGAAAATGGCTGTGTAAAAATATCATACTGATCCAACTGTTTGTTAATAAGGTATTCCCGAAAAACTATGTAACAAGGCCCCTGAAACCCATAGTAGTGACTAATTAACATATCTGCATGCCAACACCACCGTCCTTTTCGGAATGGCAGCATTAACCTCTTAGTACAATTGCTTATCAAATATCTCAAGTGTAAATCAGCCACAATAAAAATACCAACACGATCAAGTTTGACATTTATTTTCTCAACTCTTGCAATGCCGTACACAAAAAAATATGATTGTTGCATTTGATAAGCCATTTTGATCTTCTGAGCTTCGAACAACCGTAGAACAAACTCACAAATTATTAGGACAGCTCTGCCACCACCCTGAAATTGGGCAGTGGGATAGGAGGAATTGTAGTCAGTCGTACGTCTTAGGAAGCTTGACAAATAGCTCTACTACAAACTAGGACCACTCATAAGAACTTAAGACCTTTGATAAATACGGTCTCAAGACATTAATATTATAAGCGTGGATTCGATCCCCGTTGGGGGATCCCCCTCCCCCCCCCCCCCTCCCCCCTCAACCCACACACACACATACTGTATATATACAGTATATATATATATATATATATAGCCTATATATTTTTTTTTCACGTGTATTTGTGATATATATATACATATATATATATATATATATATATATATATATATATAGGCCTATAGCTGACAGGGCTAAGATTCGAACCATACAGGCAGGAGGTCCAGTCACCTACACCACCACGAGAGTTAAAAGAAGGAATTTGATACTTCTATCTGTATTTCTTCCCAACTCGACTCTGGTGGGGGGACAGACTGTCTTTTAATCCCCCACCAGAGTCAAGTTGGGAAGGAATACAGATAGAATTATCAAATTCCTTCTTTTAACTGTCGTGGTGGTGTAGGTGACTGGACCTCCTGCCTGTATGGTTCGAATCTTAGCCCTCTCAGCTATATTTGTCATCCAATAAACATATATATATATATACCACAATAGATAGAAACAAATATGACGCATGTGGATTACACAGTACTGTAGTTAGGTTATAATGTTGTACAGTATATGAGAGACAGAGACATTCTCTCTAGTCTACACTGTTAGTTATTGGAGAAAACAAAATTATTGCATTATATAGCCGCCCACATACATAACAAACAAGCGTGCACAGTTGAGCATATAGCTTATATATAAATATATATATATATATATATATATATATATATATGCAGAACACTGATGTCGAATTAATCCGATAGTTATTATGCAACTGACAATTTTGTATTGCGGCCGTTTTGGTCTGAGGTCGTTATGGCTCAGGTTTGATTTCATCCACGGCCAAATTGGACACAGCCGAGCTGAATGCAGTCACCAAATTCCACTCAATTGCGTCATGCATATTGCATATTAGACATAAAGGCATGTTAAATTCTAGGGATTACGTACCTAAACTCTCAATTGCCGACTTGCGAGTTTCGTTCTATAAGGAAGTTGGAGCTGTAGACATCGATAATTAGCAGAATAACCAGCTATAATGCGGTTTTAGTACATTTATAAATACGCAAAACCAAATTCAACATACTATTTATCCATCTGAAACCTACATAATTACTGTATTTGTGTTTACTATCGATGCTTACAGGCCGAACTTCCTTATAGCCTTATAGGCTATATGAATGCCAACCAATGCTTTGTGATCAACTTATCTTAACAACTAACATACATGGGTTATATCAGACCTTAACGCACAATACAACTGGCCAGCATGAAGCTGATTATGCAGAGTTAACCAGAGGGGATATAATGTTAATAAAAGGTGGTGAAAGATATGGAAAATGAGAGAGATAGGCAGAGGAAAAGGTTCTCAGGTGCGGTACGGAGGACAGGTATCAAAGGGATAAGAGAGATGCGTTCTAGAAACCAGATCTGAGAGAGAAAGTGGCAAGGGAGCTGTATATATACCAGCACTAGCTCGAGCCGCGTGGGAAAAAAGCGGTAACAAGTCCCTCAGCCAATACTAAGAAGCCAGCCAAACATGACGTCACAAAGCATGGTAAAAAACTCCCTCAAAGAATCCCCACGAGGCCAGCCAGCTATGACGTCATCGTGTATAGCAAAACACTACGCGCCTCCTCTCACTCTGTTCTACTCTCTCTCTCTCTCTCTCTCAATTCCTATCATTACTACTTAATGATAAAACATATACTTTGCAATTAAATATATAAAGCCTTGACATGGGCGAAAACAAAGAGCCTTTCTGGACTGCCCATGACACAAGCTTTCATATGAAATAAAGCACACAATAATACATCAACTGTAGCCACATCCACTGCCCTGGCGATCCTAGCGAGTCACTGTAGGACAAGCCATGCGGTTCTAACGGAGTGGTTAACGTCACAATAGACAGGAGGAATGAGGAGACAGGAGGGATGAGGATAGACAGGAGGGATGAGAATAGACAGGAGGGATGAGGATAGACAGGAGGGATGAGGATAGACAGGAGGGATGTGGATAGACAGGAGGGATTATAATATACTGGAGGGATGAGGATTGACCGGAGGGATGAGGATATACCGGAAGGATGAGGATAGACAGGAGGGACGAGGATAGGCAGGAGGGATGAGGATAGACAGGAGGGATGAGGAGATATAGGAGGGATAAGGATAGACAGGAGGGATGAGGATATACAAGAGGGATGAGGAGATACAGGAGGGATAAGGATAGACAGGAGGGATGAGGATAAAGAGGAAGGGTAGGGATAGACAGGAGGGGTAAGGTTAGACAAGAGGGTGAGATTGGGCAGAAGGGGTAGGGATAGACAGAAGGGATGAGGATAGACAAAAGGGATAGGGATAGAGAGGAGGGATGAGGATAGACATAAGGGGTAGGGATAGACAGAAGGGGTAGGGATAGACAGAAGGGATGAGGATAGACAAAAGGGATAGGGATAGAGAGGAGGGATAAGGATAGAGAGGAGGGATGAGGATAGACATAAGGGGTAGGGATAGACAGAAGGGGTAGGGATAGGGATAGAGTGGAAGGGTAGGGAGGTGTGGTGGAGTGGTCATGCCACTGGACTGGTAATCCAATGGTCCCGGGTTCGAATCCCGATGTATCAATGGGAAGATAATATTGGGATGGAATTTGTGCTGTACCTAGAGTATCAGTGCATTACCACAGCACACCGAAATGGCAAAACAAAAATACCCTCATTGTTCCCTGATTAAATAGCAATGTATGAATATTCCTGTATTCAAAATATGCTACAGGGGGGGCAAAGCCTAGTGAGTTCATTGCTCAATAGGTGGCGTTCTGAGAGTGAGGGTCGAAGTCTAGGTGGAGAGACAGTGAAGCACTGGAGCGAAGCAGCTTCAGAGATGTGGCTGCATCGAGCCGTGGGTGGGCAACCGTGCATCTTGGAAGGCAAGATATCAGGGGCTGCTTGTATCCCAAAGTGCTTCATATGTCTCACGCCCTAGACTGGAACGAGACCTCACGGGCTTCGCCGTTCAATGTATGGTTGAATGTACAGGATCTCAGCCTATGCCTGAGAGGGAGTAGTTGGAATATAGAAAAAAAAAACAAAAAAAAACCAGAAGGGATAGTGATAGAGATGAGGGATTGGGATAGACAGGAGGGATAAGGATAGAGAGGAAGGGTAGGAATAGACAGAAGGGATAGGCATATACAGAATAAGAGATAGTGATAGAGATGAGGGATAGGGATAGAGAACAGCGGAAGGTTTGTGAGCGGAGAGGAAGACGCTAATGGTTCACAGTTGGCATGAAATGCTGGTGGTGGTGATGATGATAGTGCTAGTGGTGATGGTGGTGGTGATGATGATGCTAATGGTTCACTGTTGGCATGTACTGGTGGTGATGGTGGTGGTGATAGTGTAGGTGGTGATGATACTAATGATTCACTGTTGGCATGTAATGGTGATGATGGTGATACTGGTGATACTGATGGTGGTGATGATGCTAATGCCCCCAGTGGTTTGGCCCATGGTACCGACTCGTCAAAATTTTCTGGACCGCTATCTTCCACTCTTACAGTACTATAAATTTCAGCAACTTTCGTGGCATTTCCTCTAACTTCTACTCTGTTGAACACCACGTACTCTCCTCTGCCAACTCTTTCTCACCGAAACCCAGTTTTCTGGTACTACTGACAGCAAACCCTTCTCTGTATCCTCCTAATATGTCATAGACTGCAGCACCGTTGATTCATTTAAACTTCGCCTAGACAAATATCTCGCATCAAACCCGCGACTGACTGCGTTTGTAAATGAATAACTTTATTTTATCCTCCCACCAGTTACTAACCCCTCTGTCCCCTACTAGCTTCCTAATCCTGCCACGGACATTAGTTCCAGGGCAGTAGTTCCCTTTCCAATGTTCCCTTACCCACTCTAAACCACTGTTTGGACACTTGATCCTCAGTGTTTTGGAGGACAAGCAGCCTAGAAGGGTCACTAGACCTGTTGTTGCTTGATTTCCTTTGTACTCCTTTGTACTATCTCTATCCTCATTTTCAAGCCAAAGGTGGATATTGCATATATGTGCACAACAATCTTGCCATCTCTCGTGTTCCCAACTTTGATTCTTCTGAATTCTCAACTCTTTGGCTAAAACTCTCGTCACTCTCAAACTAAATATTTCTGCACTGTTTATATCTCCCCTAATTCTACTGACTATCCAAAATTCTTCAACAATCTAACTTCTAAAGTGGAACACATTCTATCCATCTCTCCTTTCGCAGAAATCTCCATGTTAGGAGATTTCAATGTTCATCACCGCCAATGACTCTCCTCCCACTTCACTGACCAACCTGGTGAACAAGCCTACATCTTTTCTACCCTAAATGACCTACGCAGTTAGTCCAGCACCCTACTGGAATTCCTGACCGCTTTGGAGATCGGTCCAACATTCTTGACTGATTTCTAACTTCTAATCCTTCTAATTATGCTGTAAACCTCTTCTCTCCGTTGGGCTCCTCCGATCACAACCTTATCTCTGTTATCTGTACTATATCTCCAGTACGGCCATTTGATCCTCCAAGCCGGTGGCGCTTGTGGCACTTTGGCGCTGCCAACTGGAAGGCTCTTCAGCTGTACTTCTTTGATTTCCCATGGAATTATTTTTGCTTCCGTGACCGGGGACCCTCGGAGTGTGCTGCGCGCATATATATATATATATATATATATATATATATATATAAAATGAGAGAGGGAGAGAGAGATTCTGCCTTCAACTCTCCAATGTTTTCTGTGTTTGGCCCTAATGATTTGTTTGTTATCAGCAGTTCAGGCAATCTTGACTTCAAACTCTTAGCAAGTTTTAAAAGCTCTTGAAATCCTGTAAAGCTCGCTAAACTTTGATATATTTTTTGCTGTAATCTGAACACTTGATTAATCTTTCGTATTCTCAACGCTTTCATTATTTACGTCTGTGTGTGTTTGTGTGTGGGTGGGTGTGTGTGTGTGTGTGAAATAGTTTGTGTGTGTGTGAGAGAGAGAGAGTGTATGAGTGAGATTGAATGAGCGTGTATGTGCGAGCCAATTAATGTGTGTGTGTGTGTGTGTGTGTGTGATAGAGATATTGCATACATGCGTGTATCTATCAACAGATATTCTAATTCCATACATCCACTAAAAACCTATTCGTCTATCAATCTATCATTCTTAGGCTGAGTATTTTTATCTCTATCTATTTCTTTATCTATTTCTATTTACAGTATCTCTCTCTCTCTCTCTCTCTCTCTCAATATGTCTATCCATCTGTCTAGCTAGCTGGCATTCATTGTCTTAATGGTTCCATCTCCATCTATCTATCTATCTATCTATCTATCTATCCATCTATATATGAATCTATCTATCTATATATTTATCTATCTATCTATCTATCTATATGTCTATCTATCCCTCCTCCAGTCTGTGTATCCATCTGTGTATCTGTCCTAATCTATCTATCTATCCCTCCTCCAGTCTGTGTATCCATCTGTTTATGTGTCCTTATGTATCTATCTATCCGTCCTCCAGTCTGTGTATCCATCTGTTTATGTGTCCTTATGTATCTATCTATCCGTCCTCCAGTCTGTGTATCCATCTGTTTATGTGTCCTTATGTATCTATCTATCCCTCCTCCAGTCTGTGTATCCATCTGTTTATGTGTCCGTATGTATCTATCTATCCCTCCTCCAGTCTGTGTATCCATCTGTTTATGTGTCCTTATGTATCTATCTATCCCTCCTCCAGTATGTGTATCCATCTGTGTATGTGTCCTTATGTATCTATCTATCTATCCTTCAGTCTGTATATCCATCTGTGTATCTGTCCTAATAGGCTATATCTATCTATGTACTTATCTATCTATCTATATCTATCCATCTAACTATCCCTCCTTCAGTCTATGTATCCATCTGTCTATGTGTACTGATTTAGTCTAGTGGTTGTATCCCCGAGGGCCTACAGGAAGCTACATGCAATAGATGTTAAGGGAGCCCACCTCGCTTCTTTTCTCTTTCTCTCCCTCTCTATTTGGCTTGTATCCATTCGGCCCCTTTCAGCCTACTGTTTTAAGATGCTTACCCACATCCAGGTGTCAATATTTTCCTGGCGAGCAGTAGCGAGCCAGCATATATATATTTTTGTTTTGACAGAAAGCTAAATTTGTACATTTTTCGATAGAAAAATGTCTCCGGCGAAGCCGTTTTTCTCCATACAATGCTGGCTCGCTTTCGCTCGCCAGGAAGAAATCGACACCTACTATGCATTTCAGGGACCGTGAGGCATCGTTTTTTGCAAATATCTTTCAAACTAATGAATTGATCGGAATGCTACTTTGACACAGTGTACAAAACACCTTCCGCTAATTTGTGGTAATCTAGGGCATTGGCAAATGGTGTTAGTGAAGGCGTTTACTCTTGACACACATGGCGTTGCCGAGTATTGCCAACCTATGCATACGAACGTCCAATATCCCCCATCCCGTTCCTCCTTACCTCCCTCCCTCTCCCTTCCCCCTCCTCACTTCCCCCCTCAACCCACATTCACGGCCTCCCCGTGGCCCCCCCCCACCCCCTGTCCACTCTATTATGTTATAATAAATACTATCGGATGTCATAAATATATTGGTGTTTGTAGAATCTGTGTTCATTTAATTATTGTTATTGTATGCCATGAAGTTATATACACGGGAGCTAAAGAGCGTATGACCGTCACCCTATTCACCCAATATAAAGTACCCACTATCACGATCTCTTAATTCCTTTACCCCCGTATCGACGTGTTTACTACGAGCAGGTAAGATAAGTCTTCCAATATTCAACACACAGTTTAACTTACAAACCAATATATAATCAACACTACATAATAGGGTGGTAAGATAATTATCTCTCTCTCTCTAATACATATTAAGTATAATAATAGGTGGAAAAGGTGATACAAACAATTGAGCATATCACAGACATTTTATTCACAGTCTTCGTCAGTATCAAGGAACAAATCATCGTCGGAATCACTCTCGATGTTGATTATTACGGGATCTACACGTTTGTGGATGTCATCCGTTCACCAGTACTCATCCTGGAAGGCTCTGGACCGTCTCACTGCACCTTCCCACACCTCCCTTGTTACGCTAAGCTTGGCTTCCTCTATCCTGGCCTGCAGATCTGCCCGAGTGAACCGCTGCAGTGAGGAACGCACATGTCTTTTCATGGAACCCCAGACCTGCTCAATGGCGTTGAGCTCAGGATGAGCAGGTGGCAGCCGGACGACTTCATGACCCCATGCATGGATGACGTTGTCAATCTGGTATAGTGGTTGTGGCCGGTTCTGCTTACAGATCTGCAGCAACTCAGGGCGCGTGGCGTGTGGTTGGAATGGTATCTGGCGGCACGTCAACCATTTCACTATCTCTGCTTTGATGGTGGAGGTGGTAGGGCAGCGACTTTCCTCAGACAGCTGGTTGTGGTATGGCGCATTGTCAAGCACCAGCACCGATGGCTCAGGCAATGCTGGAAGGAGCTGCGACGTCAGCCAGCGGCTGAAGAGGTTACTGTTCACTTCGCCGTGGTAGTCACCACTTTTGTTTTTTTCTGTGAACCACAAGAATGCATCCTCGACGAAACCGTCTTCAGTGCCCGCAGCAACAACCACAAAGCGCTCCCCTTCTCCAGGCGGGACCTGACGACTGTAGGTGGCACTGGTAGCAGGCTGTGAGGTGTCCACCCACTCCTTGCTGGGATGCATCCTCGTGGTGAACCATGTTTCATCAACGTATACCACTCGTTTCCCCTCCTTCCGATATTCCCTGAGCGCTCTGAGAGTGCCAATGCGCCAGCACACAATATCAATTGACTCCTTCCTTACATACATTTTCCTTTGTGAGGTCTTATAGCGGAACCCCATGTTGTGTAGTAATCGCCACACCGCTGTGTCTGAGGTTTCACTAGGGATGATGCCCTTTTTCCGTAAGTCGTCTGTCAACGTGCTAATGGTGAAGGTATGTTTCTTAGCAAATTCATCATGTACATAGCGGCATATGGCACCAATGGCAAAATTGTCAAAGACACGTGGTGTGTCGGTGGGTGACGGGGTGCCAGGTGGTGTTGCGGGGGAGTGTCTGTCCCAGGTGGTGTTGTTAGTGTACCACGGCCAGAACCCGGGTTGCGGCATACAAGTGCACGCACTGCTTTCGCCGTCATTCCCATGACGTCTGCAACGCGATCATAAGGCCTGTGTGGGAGAAACTACAGTTGTAGAATACCTACGGAAGTATGCAGTTAAAACAATAATATAGTCTGTAATGCATTCGTCAAATATTAAAGAATACCACAATACTGTTTTTGTTTGTTCATATACATATATATATATATTGCATAGAAAATGACCTCATTACTACAACGAGTGTAGCAATTATTGAATGGATACTGGTGAGACACTGTTATATATATAGATATATATATATATATATATATATATATATATATATATATATATATATATATATATATAGAAAAGGGATCTTCATATTTTGTTCAGTTTCACTAGTAAACTCTATATTAGCATGCTGGCGATTGAAGTACTCTAAAAATAATGGTATATGATCAGGGGAGGAAAAAACTAGGAAACAAATACAAATATGTATATATATGTATACCGGGTATATTTATTACGGGTGAGATAGAGTCAGAGTAATAGATAATTCGAACTGTCTTGCTGGCGAAATGGATAAGGGGATTACGTTCTGTATTTACCGTCCAAGGTTCGAATCCCGGGAGAGAGGCATACTTTCATTAATTTCGGTAGGTGTGATTTGATATTAAGAACAATGCTTAGATTAATAGCGAGATAGATGCATTGATTTGATTAATTGACCGATATGTGTGTGTTTTTTGTATGTGAGTGTGTGTTTATGTATTTAGACACTTGAAGATTCACTTACCTATTGAGATTAATCCTTAATCTATTGTCAGCTTTCTCCATTCTGTATGTGGTTAGGAGTCGGATTGCAAATACATTTCTGAAACGACGCGGACAAAGTAACATGGAGGCCATGACAGCCATGGGGCATCCGTGTCCTTCACTGATGCAGTCAGTAGGTATGGTACAGGTGGTGCAGCCGACAGACAATCCCTTCTTATGGCAGTGACGGCTGCACCTGACACGCCACGTTGGAATGAGTTAACCATTGTTATGGTCGTTAGGTCATACCACGCTATATCCTTTTCATTATTCACTTTGCAATTATCGGCTACTATTGCATAATATAATGGTAAAAGTATTTTATTGTATATTGTACCGGTATGTTACTTACAGATATTGGGGGGAATGATGAGAGAAAGAGGGAGAGGGAAAGAGTGGGGGTGAGGAAAAGAGTGGGGGAGAGGGAGGGAGGGAGGGAGAGGGACGGGATGGGGGTATCGGACGTTCGAATGTGTATACTAGTCATGACGACTCCTGCGACTTTGCCTTTAAACGTCAAGAGTAAACGCCTTTACTAACACCATTTGCCAATTCCCTATATTACCACAAATTAGCGGAAGGTGTCTTGTACACTGTGTCAAAGTAGCATTCCGATCAATTCATTAGTTTGAATGATATTTGCGGAAAACGATGCCTTACGGTCCCTGAAATGCATTTTAGTAGATGGGGATAAACGTCTTCAAAATTTTGGCTGAATGGGGAGAATGGATACAAGCCAGGGAAAGAGAGAAAATGAGAGAAAGATACAAAACAAAAGCCGGTGACCCCCCTTAAGTAAATCCCCGGAGTTGTGGAGATGCCGACACAAAACATACAGGACCTCTAAAGGCCTCCTAAGATATTCCTATGGAGGTCGCTGGGAGAGGGAGGGAGGGATTATTATTATTTTTATTATTTTTTGTTATTATATTTTTTGTTATGTACGCAATGGACAACTTAACCAGTATGCCATTTCAACCAGTATCTCTCAACCAGTGGCAAATAAACCATCGCCAATGAAACCAGTGGCAATTTAGAGTACTAACCTACCGGTAACTCTGCCTAACCTGATCTAACAGGAGAGAGAGAGAGAGAGAGAGAGAGAGTGAGTAAGAGTAAGCGGAAAAACCATAAATCCCGGGCTGTTATTGATATGAACGAGTCTCGGAGATGAACTGGTTACATAATACAGTCAGCACATAAACTCTCTACTGTATTTTCTTCCCCATATAAAAGGCACCATATACTTTGAGCTTAGCATACAGAAACCAGGTTGACGTATTTGTCTAGCCCCAACTGTGTACAAAACAAAACAAAATAATATATATATATATATATCTGACATACGGAGTCCTGTATGTTTATTTAAGAGTTAGAATTAAGAGTTGAAGGAGTGCCAAACTACCCAGGCGGCGAAGCAGACCAGCGAGCGAACCAGCGAGTGGGAAACCAGCTCGTCCGCATACCAGCAAACAAGCCTTCACACCTGCGTGTGTCATAGGGGACCCTGCAAACTACTTCGATGACCCGACGCTATGACGGATGATCGACGCCAGGAGACTCCATTGGACCACGCACCTCTTACGCAACTGGAGGAGCTGTGATTGGGGCGCGCACCATCCGCCGCCTTCTGATTCGTTCCTACACCATCATTGCATAGTATATAAGACCGAGTAGTGGGCATTCAAATCAGTCTCATTTGGAGTTGGGAAGGTGAACTTGCAGCTGGAGGAAGACGGGGTGAAGTATTATAATGGGATTGTGACTGTCAGTCAGATTATATAAGTGTGTGTTAAGTGTGTTCGGTGTAAACACTTACGTTGTTGTTGTTGTTGTTCCCCAAGCTGCCTGGCCGAACAGCCCCAAGGCCCTGAGCAAGGCCAAGGCCATAACCGAGCGCCCCCACAGAACCCTCCCCGCAGACCACAATAAAGCCTGGGTGACCGAAGCCACTCCATGGCGGGGAGCTGAGGAGGGTGCGGAAATGCCCGGGAAACCAAAGCCCCACCCAGGGCCCTGTATCCCTCAGCAATTATGAAGAGAAAGTTGAGGGGCAAGGGAAAAACTTACGTTATGTTGGTTAGTGAGATATGTGATTGGGAATTAACGTTAACGCTACTATTATGTACTTAACTATTTTAGTTGACTGACTTGTGGACTAAAGCAACTCTTTAAGTAATTGGGTTATGATAAAAGTAATACTATTGTTCTATATTAAGACTTACGAGTTCTTTCATTGTCTTTTAATTAAGCTTACATTGCTTAACGGTGCTTAGTACGGTGATACTATTGTCTCATATTAGTAATATCGCCTTAGACTAACATGGCTGTTTTAATGTTACTTCTAGTGATTTCCTAAGCTGAAGAAAATTCTTTTAGCTTCAAAATATTATTTTTGCTTTTCATATTATTTGAATGAGACCTGAATCGAATCTATGAAGCGATCCTGTAACTTAATTTACTCATAATCAAACCTCAATGTTACGTGGTTAAGAAATACATTTATCTAATTATTAAATATATATCTAACTTTTTATGTGACTTTGATATTAATCCTGATAATAATAATATAATACTATTAACGTACAACAAGAACCAAGAATAATAACTACATTAAATATAAATAAAAGGACATGATATAAGAAAACGATCTATTCATTTAAAAAAGGGTAAGAGACAGAAATATTCTTACTTTAATATTTATCTTTCAAGACTTTGTATAGAATTAATAGTCCTTCTTTAGATATAACTTATTCGGTTCATAACCATAGCCTACTAAGCTTCGGTTAAATAATAATTCTTTATAAATACTACATGACTTTAATTAGTTTCAGTATTTTTCATAATTAAAGAGTATCGGTCAATAAAGGATACCAAGTCCTAAGATACAAAAGGAAAGGAAGC
This sequence comes from Paralithodes platypus, assembly GCA_032716605.1. NCBI lineage: Eukaryota > Metazoa > Arthropoda > Malacostraca > Decapoda > Lithodidae > Paralithodes > Paralithodes platypus. The sequence goes on along the minus strand of CM064578.1, from coordinate 8,609,626 downwards.
AACAATAGGAAATAATTGTATTAGATTTTACTTTTGTTTTGCCTTCAGCTGACTGATACCTTAATATATATCTCTGTGCTATCTAGATTCATCAAGTTAACCACTTGAGGATCAAGATACGTAACAGAAGAGTGGCGACCTCGCCAGGATTCGTTTCATACAGTTTCACTCAGTTTCATTACCGTTTCACTACTTAATAATCAAATAATAATCATGCCTCATCTAATTAATGACGAAGATGCTCGAGTTTTCATAGAATCAGAACCCACAGCCCCTGATATTGACAGTCTGTCAAAATCCGAACTGAAAGTGCTTGCCTCACATCTCCAGTTAACTGTCTCAAACATGTCCAAAGTAGAGGTGGCTCAGACCATAAAAACCCACCTGTTCCCTGTAGAAGGCGGGGAGGGAGACGGAGCAGTTGGTGGGATCCCGAGTGAACCTAGCCAACTTGATGAACAATTGCCACTTGGTTTTACCGTTGATCAATTATTCGAACTAGAACAAACCAGAGCAAAGACCGAACAAGCCAGACTAAATATAGAACAAGCCAGACAAAAGACCGAACAAGCCAGACTAAATATAGAACTAGCCAGAATAAATACCGAAGAAGCCAGAATAAAAGCCAGCGCAACGACCGAACAATGTGAATATCAATATCGTACGGCTCAACTAAATGCCGATACAAATGCTCCCTTAATTGCTCCCCCTCTGGGATTGACTATGACTAGTGTCATTCCACCTTTCACTGAGGATAATGTGCAGGATTTCTTTGTTTTGTTTTAGGAAGTTGCTGGAGGTATGAAGTGGACAAGAGATCAATGGCCTTTTATGTTACAAACCGTTTTGACAGGGCAGGCTCGAGCCACGTATTTGTCAGAAGTAGCAGAGGTTAGGCAGGATTATGACAATCTCAAAGAAGCTATCCTAAAAACCTATCAATTGGAGCCTGAGGCTTACAGGCAATCTTTCCGTAAAAACCAGAAGAAAGTAGAAGAAACCCATAAGGTATTTGCCAGGACCATGACTAAAACTTTCAATCATTGGGTCAAGAGTAAGAAAGTCACAAGCTACAACGATCTGAAGGAGTTGGTCCTGTTAGAAAATTTCCTATGGAAAATTGATTCTTCTGTAGCCTATCATTTAAGGGGGAAAAAGGTAGATTGTCTTGCCGACGCCGCTGACATGGCTGACACATACGTGCTCAACAACAAATTTTGTGGAAAGAAGCCCTACGATAATTCTAGTTCTAATTTTAAGTATCCCAATCACAAATCTGACAGACCCAGTCACAAGCCTGTAACGTCTTCCCCAGCTAGCCAAAATAGAATTGTTCCCCCTACTAAAAATGCGACTCAGGCCAATGGTAACAGAGGTGGGGCCCAAAGTAATAGTAATGCTCAAAGAGGGAACGTTCCCGTATCCCCTAAAGTATGTACTTTTTGTGGCAAGAGAGGCCACCTAGCTTATCAGTGCTGGGCCAAGGAGAAAACCGAGAGATCGGGGCAGACAGTTGCCGCCGCATCTCAAACTCCATATGTGCCTTTAATGCAGGACTCCCGACAGAAGGAGTACCTAGCACCAAAAGTTCCTTTAATGTAGGACTCCCGACAGAAGGAGTACCTAGCAGCTAACGTAAACCATCTAGACAGGGGTGTAGTAGCATGTGTGGTGCAACCCACTAGGGTTAAGCCAATAATAATTTCACCATCAGTGCAGGACAGTTACCGTCCCTTTATTTCATCTGGCAACGTGAGATTAAATGGTTGTATGCATGAGGTAAAAATTCTGAGAGACACAGGTTCTACTACCACCCTCATGGTGAATCCTTACACTGAGTGCCCACCTGGCGAACCAGTTATAATGAGAGGTGCTGGAGGCCAATTTTATGCATACTTGGTAAAAGGCGAAATTGAATGTAAGTTACTACAGGGTGAGGCCACCATAGCTTTGTGTAGGTCCCAAGATATCCCTGTGCCCGGGGTAACACTCCTTTTGGGGAATGATGTAGCAGGTGAGAAGGTCCGATCAGACCCCATTTTGTCACTTTTCCCTGTTAACGAGCCACTAACCGGTGAGCTCGAAAAGGAGATGCCAACAGTTTTCCCTGTGTGTGCTGTCACACGTTCAATGTCTCAAGTACATAAAGTACCCTCATTGTTCCCTGATTAAATAACACTGTATGAATATTCCCATATTCAAAATATGTTACAGGGGGACAATGCCTAGTGAGTTCACTGCTCAATAGGTGGCGTTCTGAGAGTGAGGGTCTGAGTCTGGAGGGTGAGACGGTGAAGCACTTGAGCGAAGCAACCGGCTGCTTCAGAGATGGAGCTGCTTCGAGCCATGATGGTTGCTTCACATGTCTCACTCCCCAGACTGGAACAAGACCTCACGGGCTTCACCGTGTTGAGCGGTGGAATGTACAGGCTCTCAGCCTATGCCCGAGAGGGAGTAGTTGGAATATAGAAAAAAAAAAAAAAAAAAAAAAATAGCAGTTCCTCAGACAGAAATGTACCGAATGTAAGAGTTGATGAAAGGGATGATGAGAGTGTGAATGACGCTCCAACTGTGCCTGATGTGACTGAGGTGGATTTATCTGACACCTTTATGGCTCATCTTGACCCTAACGATGACCATGAAACCCCTCCAAATTGTCCTAGTGGCCTGGTAGAGCTACAGAGAGATGATAGTGAATGCAAGGAGTTAGCTGCCAGGGCCGTGAGTGAAGAGGAATGTGAGAAGGAGGGTGGTGAATGTTTCTACCTCAAAGGAGGAGTATTGTGGCGTATATGGAGACAGCCACACAGACCAATCGATGACGGGGCCTGGGACGTCCATCAAGTAGTAGTCCCCAAACCTTGTCGTAGAGATCTTGGAAATGGCACATTGTATACCATTGGCAGGACACCTAGGTGTGAGAAAAACTCTAGACAGAATCAGAGCCCACTTTCACTGGCCAGGAATGCGTGCAGATGTAGTGGAGTTTTGTAGAGTGTGTCACACTTGCCAGATGACAGGAAAACCCAATCAGAAGGTGCCTGTACATCCTCTGGTGCCCTTGCCCGTCTTCGAGAATCCTTTTACTCGGGTAGTAGTGGACATTGTAGGCCCATTGCCTAAGACTTCCCAAGGTAACAATTATTTATTAACTATTATGGACATGGCAACTCGCTACCCAGAGGCTATATCCTTAAGGACTACCTCTGCTCCAACTGTCATCAAGGAACTGCTCAAATTCTACACCAGAATGGGTTTCCCCCATGAGGTCCAAAGTGATCAAGGAACTAATTTTACCTCTAACATTTTTCAGCAGTCCCTGAAGGAGTTGGGTATCGAGCATGTTAAGTCTAGCACCTACCACCCAGAGAGTCAAGGGGTTCTCGAACGATATCATCAGACATTAAAAGGAATGTTGCGTAAATATTGTACAGAGACCGGAGTTGAGTGGGATAAGGGGGTACCTTTTCTTTTATTTGCTACTCGTGAGGTTCCAACTGAATCCCTGGGTTTTTCCCCTAATGAGCTAGTTTTCGGTCGCCAGGTAAGAGGTCCTTTGCAACTATTGCAGGATAGCCTAGTTGGCCAGGAGGGGAACCATAACCTCTTCAAGTATGTTTCAGATTTCAAAACCCGGCTGAGATCCTCATGTGAGTTTGCAGCTCAAAACTTGACAGTGGCTAAAAGCTCCATGAAGAACTGGTATGACAGAAAAGCCTGTGAGAGGGAGTTTCAGCCCGGTGATGAGGTTTTGGTCCTGCTCCCCCTTTTTGGCCAACCTTTATCTGCCAAGTTCAGGGGCCCATATAAGATCATTCAGAGGGTGAGTATTACCGATTATCTAGTAACTACCCCAGACAGGAGAAAGCCCACGCAAGTATTCCATATAAATATGTTGAAACCCTACCATAGGTTCCCTGATTCCTTTCCTCCATATTCTCCCACTGTGGCAGTGAATGTCAGGACCTGTGGACAGCCTGGTGCGGACGAAGTCTTCAGTTCTCTTACTGACCCGCAACAGACTGTTCCAGAGCCTGAAGGTATCCATGCAGACTTTGACTTGTGATGTAGCCTATCCAACTTTCAGTATAACTCAGTAGCTTGGGGGGAATTACCATCTATCTATGTCATCTTCCCTCTGATCAAGCGAACCAACTAATCTCTGTTTTATCTCAGTCTCCCAGTGTGTTCCGTGATACTCCAGGGCTCACTTCTTTGGCCGTGCACGACATCGACGTAGGGGATGCAACTCCCATTAAACTATCCCCCTACTGTGTCTCACCACAACGCAGGAGTATACTGCAGGTCGAGCTTGACTTTATGTTATCAAACGAGCTGATCACAAGGGCCTTAAGCCAGTGGAGTAGTCCGGTCATACTTGTGCCAAAGCCAGACGGGAGCCATAGGTTATGTATGGACTATAGGCAAGTTAATGCTGTCACAAAGAACGATACCTACCCACTGCCACGGATCAAAGATTGCATTTACCAGGTTGGCCTCATACAGCAGTAAGTTTAACTTAATGAGAGGATTTTGGCAATTAGCTCTCCCTTGTAGCGAGGTAAATATCATGCTTTAGTAGTGCGCTTTCAAGCCTTCAGCTGTGAGATGCCTTGCAGTTCGAATAACGCTCCAGCTACGTTCCGGCTATGTTCTAATGTGGTACCTGGAGACATTGCCTACTTTGGGTGATATCCTTATTATATCCTCATTATATTCTTGCTGTTGCCAATCTGGTGGTTAATCTATTTATGTCTTATGTTTAATATTATGTACTATACTCCTTAAACTCTTTTCTAGGGGGGAGGTCTGACATACAGAGCCCTGTATGTTTATTTAAGAGTTAGAATTAAGAGTTGAAGGAGTGCCAAACTACCCAGGCGGCGAAGCAGACAAGCGAGCGAACCAGCGAGTGGGAAACCAGCTCGTCCGCATACCAGCAAACAAGCCTTCACACCTGCTTGCGTCATAGGGGACCCTGCAAACTACTTCGATGACCCGACGCTATGACGGATGATCGACGCCAGGAGACTCCATTGGACCACGCACCTCTTACGCAACTGGAGGAGCTGTGATTGCGGCGCGCACCATCCGCCGCCTCCTGATTCGTTCCTACACCATCATTGCATAGTATATAAGACCCGAGTAGTGGGTATTCAAATCAGTCTCATTTGGAGTTGGGAAGGTGAACTTGCAGCTGGAGGAAGACGGGGTGAAGTATTATAATGGGATTGTGACTGTCAGTCAGATTATATAAGTGTGTGTTAAGTGTGTTCGGTGTAAACACTTACGTTATGTTGGTTAGTGAGATATGTGATTGGGAATTAACGTTAACGCTACTATTATGTACTTAACTATTTTAGTTGACTGACTTGTGGACTAAAGCAACTCTTTAAGTAATTGGGTTATGATAAAAGTAATACTATTGTTCTATATTAAGACTTACGAGTTCTTTAATTTTCTTTTAATTAAGCTTACATTGCTTAACGGTGCTTAGTACGGTGATACTATTGTCTCATATTAGTAATATCGCCTTAGACTAACATGGCTGTTTTAATGTTACTTCTAGTGATTTCCTAAGCTGACGAAAATGCTTTTAGCTTCAAAATATTATTTTTGCTTTTCATATTATTTGAGTGAGACCTGAATCGAATCTATGAAGCGATCCTGTAACTTAATTTACTCATAATCAAACCTCAATGTTACGTGGTTAAGAAATACATTTATCTAATTATTAAATATATATCTAACTTTTTATGTGACTTTGATATTAATCCTGATAATAATAATATAATACTATTAACGTAAAACAAGAACCAAGAATAATAACTACTTTAAATATAAATAAAAGGACATGATATAAGAAAACGATCTATTTATTTAAAAAAGGGTAAGACACAGAAATATTCTTACTTTAATATTTATCTTTCAAGACTTTTTATAGAATTAATAGTCCTTCTTTAGATATAACTATAACCATAGCCTACTAAGCTTCGGTTAAATAATAATTCTTTATAAATACTACATGACTTTAATTAGTTTCAGTATTTTTCATAATTAAAGAGTATCGGTCAATAAAGGATACCAAGTCCTAAGATACAAAAGGAAAGGAAGCAACAACAGGAAATAATTGTATTAGATTTTACTTTTGTTTTGCCTTCAGCTGACTGATACCTTAATATATATCTGTGTGCTATCTAGATTCATCAAGTTAACCACTTGAGGATCAAGATACGTAACAATATATATATATATATATATATATATATATATATATATATATATATATATATATATACAAAATTTGTATATGTATACATACAGTATATATAATAAATAAGTAAGTAAATGCACATAATTAAATATTTATTCTTCCTACCCTATTGACAGACACCGTAAATTTTGAACTTTGCATGCATAATTAGATGGAAGTAATTTTCTAAGCCCAACTGTGTATCAAAAATAATATATAAATACAATACTTATAGGAACTGTTTCATAATTAATTGATAAATATATTTAAAAGTCAACGTACGGTAGATTATAAAAAACACATTGTCATTTATAATTCATTATTAATTAAAATTAATTTATAATATATTCGAGGATGGGTTTCCTAATTATATTCAAGCTATTCATATTATCACCAACCCACCAATTAACTTCCAAATAAACCTAATTAATGATATCAATTATAAACTAATGAATACATGTGGTACTCCATGGATTCGAACCTCGGATACTCTCACCGAAATTCCGCGCACTAACCGTTACAGTTAAAGGTTTATGCACAAACCTATGACATATTATTCATTCTCGAATACTGGATATTAATCTAAGCATGTACTGTACATATACCCAACTGCACTATGATAGCCTAATGATTACACGAATTGTAGGAGTACCGGTAATTATTAGAAAATTTGTTTTGCAGTTTAGAAAGGATCTCTAGGAATCAAAGGGGTAAAAAACATCCTAAATACCTGACTTTTAAATTCCTTCTTAACCCCTTCTGTACCGGAGACGTTTTGCCATTATATACCGGCAACTATTAGACGACTATATTCAGTTTAGGAGGGACGCCTACCAATAAAGAGGCTACGGACTGGCACAATTCATCCATCTAGCTACCATATATCCTTCCTAAGCTTCACAAAGTCGTCTAAATGTAGCCGACATGAAACACAAAAGACGTCGCCGATACAGAAGGGGTTAAGCTAAAAAACAAATGGGCTGCTAACAGCCAGAAAAAAGGAAGAAAAGCGTCCTCGTTCTTCAAAGGGGTAAGAATTTATATTGAGTTATTTGGAGACAATCAAGAAAGGCGAAATTTTTAACACTTCATACAAATGTATGAAATGCTAAAAATTTCGCTTATGAAAAGAAATTCAGAGTGTGATGGCATTGATCAGCGTGCCTGTGTGTGTAATAATAATAATAATAATAATAATAAACGGTTTATTAAAGAATGGCAGCCTCATGAGCTGAAAATACACATTTTACAATTTAGTGGATGAACATGAGATGTACAGATATGAGGATGGTAAGCTCAGTTTACAAACAAAATAAATAAATACAATAATGATGCATGTGCAGAATACAAATTATCATAAAATAACCATGAGAGTAAGTGATATACAGTACATATACACATCTATTTACTTACTCATATACAGAACATACGTATATACACGTACGTGCGCACATACATATACATACATATATAGGAACATAAGAACATGCAGTAAGTGTGCACATGTCCGTATACACAAACGCTCACGTATGCACACAAACATACATACATACAGAAACTGTTTTGGTAGGGTCAGGGTAAAGAGTTGAAGGGTAAAGAGGGTGCAGCAATTCAAGTCCGTTCAGGTAAGGTCAGGTACAGCCTACTACAATGGGAGGTTAATCCTCGGTAGTGTAGGTGTGTGTGTTAGTTTGTGTGTGCGTGTGTGTGCGTGTGTGTGTGTGTGTGTGACAGAAGGCGAAATATGGAAAAGCTGGGCGTTCTATTGTTAAGGGTGGAAATACATGGATGAAGATACGCGAACACTTAATAATAGATAATGCTTATGCATAGATTTATAATCAGAAGTTGCGCTAGTGAGCAATATGTTCTCGCTTATTTACATACATATGTGCATATGACCATATAAATACACGTACAGTACATATATATATTATATACCTTATATTCTCAACCGGGCTCGAACCATTGACAGGACATACACACAGACATACATATATATACATATATGCACATTACATGCATATATGCTCTTCTCTTATCCTACCTGATACTCTCAGCCGGGCTCGAACCACAAACAGTATACACTATAGACACATGTGTCTGTGTGCGTGCGTGTGTGTATGTATGTGTGTGTGTGTGTATGTGTCTGTGTGTATATATGTGTGTGTGTGCATGCGAGCGTCAAATCCTTCTCAATCTTTTGCGAAGGCAATTAAAATTTACTGAAAATTAATAGTTCTTTCTTTCGAATTGTTTCCATTTCTTAGTAAATCCCCCCCACACCCCGCCCCCCAGACCTTCACCCCAGAACATCATTTCAAAATGTAACTCCTATCAACATGATGGTGTAATTTTCGTCTTCTCTTGGTAACCAAAAGACGATTTTCTTTACCTTATATTCTACTTCAAGGACTCAAAGGGGTAAATAAAATCACCTAAAACAATCTGAATCACATACTGTAGGTCCTTCTTAAGGGGGGTCACTGGCTTTTTTTTTATTTTTCTCTCCTTTTCTCTCTTTCCTTGGCTTGTATCCATTTGGCCCCATTCAGCCTACTGTTTTAAGACTTTTATCCCCATCTAGGTGTCGATTTCTTACTGGAGAATGACAGCGAGCCAGCATTGTATTGAGAAATCCGGCTTCGCCAGAGAAATTTTTCTATCGAAAAGTGTACAAATCTAGCTTGCTGTCAAAACAAAAATATATATATGATGGGTCGCTACCGCTCGCCAGGAAAATATTGACGCCTGGATGGGGGTAAACGTCTTAAAACAGTAGACTGAATGGGGCCGAATGGATACAAGCCAAAGAGAGAGGGAGAGAAAGATAAAACCAGCGAGGTGGGCTGGCTTAAAGGTTTATAGTGGGTATAATTATGTTCCACCCTTCAGTGTTTGAGGACGCGTGTATTCCTTTAATTCTGGCACACATATATTTACGTTAACCCCTTCTGTACCCAAGACGTCTTTTTAACTTTATTCTGGCTACTGTTAGACGATTGTATTCAGTTTAAAAAGGGCCTCCAGCAGTCAACAGGCTTCTAATTTTGTTTGTTTTCTATATTCCAACTACTAGTACCCTCTCGGGCATAGGCTGAGAGCCTGTACATTCCACCGTTCAACACGGTGAAGCCTGTGAGGTCTCGTTCCAGTCTGGGGAGTGAGACATGTGAAGCACCCATTCATGGCTCGAAGCAGCTCCATCTCTGAAGCGGCGGGTTGCTTCGTTCAAGTGCTTCACTGTCTCACCCTCCAGACTCAGACCCTCACTCACAGAATGCCACCTATTGAGTAGTGAACTATATGACTTAACCCTTTTAACTACCACAGATCCTTCTTAACTGCACCAAATCGTCTAAATATAGCTAGAATATTATAAGAAAGACGTCTGCGGTACAGAAGAGGTTAACCCCTTCTGTACCGGCGACGTCTTTTTAATTTTCTTCTAACCATATTAAGACGATTTTGTGCAGTTTTAGAAGGATCTGTGGTAGTAAAAAGGGTTAAGTGTGATAGTTAGAAGCCTGGTAATTGCTGGAGGCCCTTGTTAAACTGAATAAAATCGTCTAATTGCAGCTACAATCAAATTAAAGATACGTCTGCGGTACAGAAGGGGTTAAGAAGACATTTTGGCAGTCCGAGATAATATTATTTTTATTAATCTCACCACCACACCCCCAATGAAATTAATTAAAGTATATATGATCCACCGGGATTCGAACCCGGGTTATCACACACATATTTTTGCCACCTTAACCATTACACCACCAGGACGGTTAAAGGTTTATGCACACGCCTACGACTTATTATCCATTAATTGAGATATACTGTACTTTACCCTTACTGATTCTTAGAGGACCTTCCACAGCTCAATATAATCGTCTACTAACAGCTGGAATAGAATGGAAAAGGGCGTTCCAATACTGAAAGGTTTAAGGGGGTCACCTGTTTTGTTTTATCTTTCTCTGGCTTGTATCCATTCGGCCCCATTCAGCCAACTGTTTTAAGACGTTTATCCCCATCCAGGTGTCGATTATTTCCTGGCGAGCGATAGCGAGCCAGCATTGTATGGAGAAACCCGGCTTCGCCGGAGACGTTGTTCTATCGAAAAATGTACAAATTTAGCTTGCTGTCAAAACAAAAATATATATATGCTGGCTCGCTACCGCTCGCCAGGAAAAAAATTACACCTGGATGGGGGTAAAAGTCTTAAAACAGTAGGCTGAATGGAGCCGAATGGATACAAGCCAAAAAAAGAAGAGGGAGAGAAAGAGAAAAAAGCGAGGTGGGCCCCCATAAGAAATCCTAGTTAGTTAAATGGAAGTAAGTAAGATAGTTAAATGGAATATAATGATGTTGTCCCTCTGATTGCCGAGGGGTCCTTCCTAAGCTTGGCATAGTCGTCTACTGTTATCCGGAATTATATAAGATAAACTGTATCCAAATGCAAGGGGGTTTAAGGGGAGATGGGTCGTTTAAGGGGAGGTGGGTCGTTTAAGGGGAGATGGGTCGTTTAAAGGGAGATGGGTCGTTTAAGGGGAGATGGGTCGTTTAAGGGGAGATGGGTCGTTTAAGGGGAGATGGGTCGTTTAAGGGGAGATGGGTCGTTTAAGGGGAGATGGGTCGTTTAAGGGGAGATGGGTCGTTTAAGGGGAGATGGGTCGTTTAAGGGGAGATGGGTCGTTTAAGGGGAGATGGGTCGTTTAAGGGGAGATGGGTCGTTTAATTAAGGGGAGATGGGTCGTTTAAGGGGAGATGGGTCGTTTAAGGGGAGATGGGTCGTTTAAGGGGGAGATGGGTCGTTTAAGGGGAGATGGGTCGTTTAAGGGGAGGTGGGTCGTTTAAGGGGAGATGGGTCGTTTAAAGGGAGATGGGTCGTTTAAGGGGAGATGGGTCGTTTAAGGGGAGATGGGTCGTTTAAGGGGAGATGGGTCGTTTAAGGGGATGGGTCGTTTAAGGGGAGATGGGTCGTTTAAGGGAGATGGGTCGTTTAAGGGGAGATGGGTCGTTTAAGGGGAGATGGGTCGTTTAAGGGGAGATGGGTCGTTTAAGGGGAGATGGGTCGTTTAAGGGGAGATGGGTCGTTTTGCTGGTCCCCCTTCTTCCTCATGTTTAGCCTCATTCGTTTTCAGATTTTATGACGTTTGGCTCATTAGTTTGGCGAATTTAAGACCTTTCGCCTTATTTCTTTGTCAATATTAAAACTTTTCGGTTCATTTAGGTGTCGATTGTTTCCTGGCGAGCGATAGCGAGCCTGTACTATATAAAAACCCGATCTTTGGCCATGACATTTTTCTATTGAAAAATGTACAAATTAATCTTGATGGAGGGTCTTGAGGGGTGTTATATTAACGCTTGATGGAGATCTAGGGAGGAAACTAAACACAAAAATAAAAATATATATCAATGAGCAAATAAATACGCCCACTTTGCTTGTTTTCTCTTGCTCAACATTCTATCTTTGGCTTGTATCCATTCGGCCCCATTCAGCCTACTGTTTCAAGACGTTTACCCCCATCCAGGTGTCAATATTTTCCTGGCGAGCGGTAGCGAGCCAGCATATATATATTTTCGTTTTGACAGCAAGCTAAATTTGTACATTTTTCGATAGAAAAATGTGTCCGGCGAAGCCAGATTTCTCCATACAATGCTAGCTCGCTATCGCTCGCCAGGAAGAAATCAATACCTGGATGGGGATAAACGTCTTAAAACAGTTGGCTGAATGGGGCCGAATGGATACAAGCCAGAGAAAGAGAGAAAAGGAGAGAAAGACAAAAAAAATAGGCCCATCCCCCCTTTAGTTGTTGATGGTTTTGTTGGCCTTGGTTGATTTGGAACTGGTTGAGAGCTACTGGCTGAAAGGCTGAAAGGCTGTTCTGGGGTTAAGGAGAGAGAGAGAGAGAGAGAGAGAGAGAGAGAGAGAGAGAGAGAGAGAGAGAGAAGAAAGAAAGTGTGTGGGTGTGTAAGAGAGTGAGCGTGTGTGAGATTAAGTGAGTGAGATCCCAGAAGACGAAGTGAGGTAAAAAGAAGAAGAGTAATTGCAACATAATAGAAACTAATGAAGCAGAGATGGTGTGGTGCATGCTAGCTGGGGTACAGTAACTGAGGGGGAAACAGTGGAGACATGGAGAGAGAGAGAGAGAGAGAGAGAGAGAGAGAGAGAGAGAGAGAGAGAGAGAGAGAGAGAGAGAGAGAGAGAGAAAGAGAGAGAGAGAGAGGTTATAAATAAATCCCCACTTCCAAATGGGTAGAGGAGAATATTGGGAGATGTGGTGAAGTGGTATACTGTAGTGCTTCTATTTTTCTGTTCCAGCTGACGGTAAATTGTCATGGCTTGTTTATTCAGCTAGGACGACGATTTTGTAGCGAAATATGTTGTTGATTATGGAAACTTGGCGTTAACCTTTTGAGAATCATGATGCATTTTGACAGTTTATTCTGGCTATCATTAGACGATTTTATTCAGAGTAAGAAGGGTATATGGAAGTATGAGGGTTGAGTGAGATAGTCTTTACCCTTTTAACTCTCATTGATCCTTCCTAAATTGCATAAGATCGTCTAATGCTAGCCAGAATACATTGTTAAAATGCGCCACAAGCTGCAAGGGGTTCATATGATACCGTACCGACACATAGCAGTTTCATATTTCCCTATAAGTAACTAGAAATCAGCTGCTAGGGAATTAAATTTACCAACAGCTGATATCAACTAGACCGTGTTACCCCAGTGTCACAGGTTCAGGTTCCGATGAGTCAAGTAGGATAACATTGGTGCTGTACATACAGTCAGTTTTACTTCACCTGATGTTCAATTGAATCCCTTAGCAACAGATTTATCGGTACTTGGATCACCATGCCACTTTATCATAATATTGCCACATTTTAACCATCTCCGACATATGACGCGATTTTGAGCCTATTGGGGATACTTTAAAGCCTTTGTTACCATCAGGGGTCTTTAGAAACCTTTAGTTTAGTTACTTCAACCTCTGCAGTTGTCTTTGAGTTAGCTGTGGGCAGAAAACTAATTTTGGAGAGGTAATTATAAGAGTGAACTATTTCTTGTTGCTAATCTGGCAACCTCTGCGTCATAAATGCGTGAAAGGGTTAATCATAGAGGATACATTTTACGACAAAATGGTCCTAATAACTGAGTAATCTAGATGGGAACTTTGCAAGTTACCGTCAGCTGAAAACAGACTATAGATACAGTACCCCAAAGTGCCCCAACATACAGACTATAGATACAGTACCCCAAAGAGCCCCAACATACAGACTATAGATACAGTACCCTAAAGTGCCCCAACATACAGACTATAGATACAGTACCCCAAAGAGCCCCAACATACAGACTATAGATACAGTACCCCAAAGTGCCCCAACATACAGACTATAGATACAGTACCCCAAAGAGCCCCAACATACAGACTATAGATACAGTACCCCAAAGAGCCCCAACATACAGACTATAGATACAGTACCCCAAAGTGCCCCAACATACAGACTATAGATACAGTACCCCAAAGTGCCCCAACATACAGACTATAGATACAGTACCCCAAAGAGCCCCAACATACAGACTATAGATACAGTACCCCAAAGTGCCCCAACATACTATAACACGAAACCTCTGTTAATTCCAATACATTAGCATTGTATGAATACAATATTCAAAACATGCAGTGGGACAGTACCCAGTGAGAACCGAGTGAGATATCCAGTAGGTTTTATGGAGTGTTAATGAGTCTGGGTTATCAAGAGAGTGGCGCTGCTAGTCTGGGAAGCCAAACGAAATACCGAGGTAAATACTGTGTATAAATAAATACATACATACAGAGGCTAACCCCAAAATAATACAGGAGTGAAGACATAATATGTGAGGAAGGGCGACTAATAGAAAATAAATATATAAATACAAATAAATAAATTTATATAATAATTATATACTGTACAGTTCGAGAGCCACCACAAAAGACAACGGGAGTGAGAGAAAACAATTAAATAAACATATACAGTCCGAGACTCCACCACTATGAATACAAATAAGTAAATATACTCAGCTCGAAACCCACCACAAACGAAAACGGGAGTGAGGGATAACAAATAAAAAAACATATACAATTCAAGACTCCACCACAAAAGATAACTAATAGATAAATATATACAGTTCGAGACCCACCACAAAAGAAAACGGGAGTGAAAAACTACATATGGAAGGGCTACTATGATATATATCCTCGAGGGGCCCCCATTTCCACCCCTAACTCAGCGAAAATAACCCTCTGGCCTAGGATATGGGTCCTCCATATCCTTGAGTCAACACCACCCAGGCCCGCATTATATTAGGGCTATGGCCGAGGGAGAGAGGGGGGGGGGGGGGGGGAGAGCCGTAGGAATTGAGGGAGAGAGGGATGGAGAGACATAGGGATGGATGGATGGGTGGTTGGATTGATGGAGAAAGGGAGAAGGGGATATGGATGGATGGGTGGGTGGATTGAGGGATGGATGGTATGAGTGGATTGATGGAGAGAGGGGTGGATAGGTGAGTGGATTGAGGGATGGAGGAACGTAGGGACGGATGCTGTGAGTGGATTGAGGGAGAGCGAGATGGATGGTGTGAGTAGATTGAGGGAGAGAGGTATGGATAGGTGAGTGGATTAAGGGAGAGAGGGATGGAGGAACGTGGGGATGGATGCTGTGAGTGGATTGAGGGAGAGAGGGATGGATGCGTGGGTGGATTGAGGGAGAGAGGGACGGAGGAACGTAGGGATGGATGCTGAGTGGATTGAGGGAGAGAGGGATAAGGGGATAGGGATAAATGGGTGAGTGAATGAAGGGTTGGATAAAAGGAGAAAAGTGAAGGATTGGTTGGTGGGTGAAAGGATAGTAGGATAGATGAATGGATATATACAGTATATACATATCTATGGTGCACACACACACACACACACATATATATATATATATATATATATATATATACCGGTATATATATATATATATATATATATATATATATATATATATATATATATATAAGTGCTCCGGACTTAACTTCACCTTTGAAAAATCAAACAATGGACAACTCCCCTTCCTCGACATCCTCGTAGCTCTGAACGAGCATGGGTTCAAAACCACCGTCTACACTAAACCAACTAACACAGGACAATGCCTCAACGGCGATAGTGAATGCCCCCGCCGTTATCTTCTATCCTCCATCTCCGCTTATGTAAGAAGAGCCCTCACGCACTGCTCTACCTGGGTCGACACCCACCAGGAACTAGAAAGACTATCTCAAGTTTTAGTGAATAACGGATACTCCAACTCCTACGTCTCCAGGACCATCAACCACCATCTTGAAAAATGGTACACCCAAAGCCCTCCCAACACTGACCCCCCAATGAAATCAAGATCTTCTACCGCAATTTTATGTCCTCTGAACACAAAAATGACGAGGCCGTCATAAAAGAAATAATCTCCAAGCATGTCCTCCCAACCAACCCGGAAAACAAAATCAAATTAATAATTTATTACAAATCCCTCAAGACCTCCAACCTCGTTCTCAGCAACAAACCAGCTTCCACCAAGATAAAGAGCCCGATGACCAACGATCACGTCATTTACCAACATACATGTAATTATGAGGACTGTGGACCTCATTCCTATATTGGCATGACGCAGACTCGTCTTTCACGTCGGTTAACTCTTCACCTTCAGGCTGGAGCCATCAAAGACCACTATCGCACCCTTAACCACCCCCACCTCACACGCAACGAGTTAGAGAAACACACCACCATACTCGATAAAGAAAGTGACCCAAGGAGATTACCAATACTCGAAGCGTTATATATCCAAGCCTTACATCCTAACATCAACAACCAAACTCTGGACCTTCAGGTCCTTCCTTCTGCCAAAAGGCACTATCCTACAGGGCCTAACGCCCACCCCCCCCTCGCCCGCCGGTGCCCTTGACGCAGCCCCCCGTGCTACCTCCTTCAGCTTCGTCTTCTGCCGGCGCCACACGTACTACGCAACTTAGGCCACGCCCCTCGACACGCAGCCAATCAGCTTCGACCTCGCCAACCGACCACCACCTTCCCGCATCCAGTGCGCCTGCGTGACGCGGATCTCTCTCTAACACTCCTAGAATACCCCTCCACCAATAGCAGACATTTGCCCCCTGATTTTCGCCTCCTCTGATCCTCCACCCTCTATATAATTATACCCTTTCTGTTTACCTTTTATATCATTCTATCCTTACTTGATAATGCTGGTTGTCCAGTGAAACGTGTCGTATATCCTGTATCATCATGTACATTAATGTAACCCTGTACACCACCATGAATTTTGCTAACCTCATTCATCTACTTCCTGCCACCCAGCGAAAACTCATCAGAGACCTAGCTGGAAACCTTGAATAATAAAATTTCCAACGCAGAAATTGCCATTTCTTTCAACCTCGTATGTATTAAAGAAAATGTATTACCTGGCTTTACTAATATATATATATATATATATATATATATATATATATATATATATATATAATTATATACCGGTATATATATATATATACAGTTTATATAATGTACTGTATATTTATTGATTGACTTATTGATTGTATAACCGCGATATATTCCCAGTGGCACTAGCCAGATCTATGATGGTCTAGCAGTGGTAAGCCAGTCCACTAACCGGGTCGATGGTATTTTTGTGGCGGAACCCCCGGCAGGTCTCGAACCCTCACATATTTTGTAGAGTTGGTTAGTGTTGTGTGCCTTACCGACCTGTCAGGTGGCAGAGAGAGAGAGAGAGAGAGAGAGAGAGAGAGAGAGAGAGAGAGAGAGAGAGAGAGAGAGAGAGAGAGAGAGAGAGAGAGAGAGAGAGAGAGAGAGAGAGAGAGAGAGATGAGAGCGGAGAGAGAGAGAGAGAGAGAGAGAGAGAGAGAGAGAGAGAGAGAGAGAGAGAGAGAGAGAGAGAGAGAGAGAGAGAGAGAGAGAGTAAACGATCATGTAGGAAAACAAAATAACATGTGAAACGGGAATGAGTAATGGGCAAAGGAGTCCCTTGTAATAGCAAAAGAGGGATACTAATAATAATAATAATAATAATAATAATAATAATAATAATAATACAACAATAATACTAATAGGGATTCACAAAGATACTGTATACACTATGGGACTACATACAGTATACAGTATATTTAGCTTGACACTATTAGATACAAATACATAGGTACATCACACACACACACACACACACACACACACACATTCTAATATGTATGCTAATTAGTTCCGTTTGAAGTACTACAGGGGATACCGTACTAATCGGACGCCACTTTTGAAACAGAGGTTGGCAATTTGGCGAAATGGCATCGAGACGAACTGGGACTGGGAGAGCGGTGAGAGGAGACACGCTGGTAGAATGTTCCAAATGCGGGACGTGGCATCCACAT
Source organism: Paralithodes platypus (assembly GCA_032716605.1). Lineage (NCBI taxonomy): Eukaryota > Metazoa > Arthropoda > Malacostraca > Decapoda > Lithodidae > Paralithodes > Paralithodes platypus. The sequence goes on along the minus strand of CM064578.1, from coordinate 8,591,910 downwards.
GTTTTAATGGGCGTAGAGGGTATGACACAGCGGCAGATCAACCAGAGGACTGTGCTGTGTAGGGAATGCATGGAGAGGGAAATAATGGAGTTGAATGGGGGCATGGAAGGTCTGATAGAGAAAAATGCAGAATTGAGTAGGAAACTGGAGGAAAAACCACGCGTGTGTACATGCACACAAACGGCGGCGGCGGGGGCGGCAGCTCCAGCCCCAGAGAACCAGCAAGCCCAGCAACCAAGTACAAACAACTGCAGACCCAAACATACGACAGGGGAAAATAGGGAAGCTGCAGAAGAAAATGATAGTGTAAATGAAGATGAGAGAAACCGAATGGGAGCTAGCCCTATGGCCACCCCTATGAGGACAGACCCCACAGACCAGGGCAGTGCACTTAGACAAGAAATAAATCGCAGGAGGACAGCAAGGGTAATAGTGGGGGACAGCATGATCAGTAAAGTAAGAAAACAGGTGAAGATGGGGGCGGAAGGAAGCAAGAACATGTGCCTGAAAGGGAAAGGAATAAAGGATATAATGGAAGAGGCGAAGGAATGCGGGAAACAGCTACAGGAAGGAACCCTAATCATCCAGGGTGGTGGAAACGACCTCATACAACAGGGAGCTGAGAACACCGTAAGAGAAGTGATTGAGGGAATCAGGATAATTAAGACACACAAAAAGAATCTGCGTGTAGGAGTTATGGGTATACTAAGACGACCCAGAGAAAACATGGCCTATGAATATACCCGAAGAAGAGTAAATAAGAAAATAGCAGAAGAGGTATACAAGATGAAAATGGAGTACATGAGGAATGAGGATATAGGAGTGAGCTTCCTAGATCTAGACCAGGAACTCACAGGCAATAGATTCGCAGGAGACCGAGTACATCTAAACAACGAGGGATAAGACTCCTCGGAAACAGGACCCTGGAATGGTTCCTGGCTAGCGAAAGGTTACACAAGGGGCGCCTGAAAAAAAGGGCCCCCAGGGATGGGCAAGACCCGGACCATGAAGAAACCCGGGAGGATCAATTACAAACGGTAACGAGGAAACGGGGAGAGAACCAGGAACGAGAGGAGACCGATATACTGGTAGAAGCCGAAGAAGCAGTACCTGGAGAGGGAGGGGAGAATGAGCCGACGCACAGGGACGAAACCAGGGAAGAACCTGCCCCTAGGGAAGGCCAAGAGGAAAACAATCCCAAACCGAGGCCCCCGTCGTGAGAGAGGACAGAGAGACCCCAGCCGAGAGAGAGGACAGGGGGACTCCTGACTCCGGCAATGAGAGTGAGAACCCCCGGGAAATGTGAACCAGGAATCAGCAGTATAGGAACGGCATTAGATTAGGGTGCCTAAATGAGAAAGGATGGGGAGTGGGAAAAATGGAAGACATGAGTGAAGTACTGTATGAGGGGGGTATAGATGTGCTCGGTATAACAGAGACAAAGCTACGTGAAAGAGTGGAACTGTACACGGAAAACTACAGAATGACTGGGAAGGGGCGCAGTAAATGGAAGAAAAAGGGTGGAGGTATAGGCCTAATAGTGAGAAAGAACATGGATATAGAGGTTGAAGAGTTAAAAGTCGGCGAATGCGAGATGAGTGAAGATATGATGGCAGCTTACCTGAACTACAAGGCAAAAGGAAAGACTGAAAGGATCCTACTGATTATATGCTACATGACGGTACAGGGACCGGAGGCAAGACGTGATAATGAAAGGAAATACGACCTAATGAGAAGACTGGTAAACGAACATAGACGAGAACAGGTGATCGTAATGGGTGATATGAACGGACACATCGGAATCCTGGGTGAGGAAGTGAACACGAATGGACAACTGCTAAGGGATTTCACTGAGGAGCATGAACTGGAAATATTAAATGAAACCATCGCAGAGGGACGAGTGACATGGGCCGGAAGAGACAATGAATCTGCGATTGATTATATCTTGGTGAATGAGAATGCAAGGAAGAACGTGGAATACATGAGGATAGACGAAGAACGAGGAATGGATGTGACAAGTGACCACAATATGTTGTGGATACAGTATACCTGTGGGAGGGAGAGAAAGGAAGCTAGGAAACCAAAGGATAAGAAATGGAAACTGAAACAAGCGGACTGGGTAAAATTCGGGGAAGAACTAGAGCGTGTGAACTGGAGGGATGACGGAGGGGTAGACAGAATTAATGAAGAATTCACCAAGACAGTGAAAGAAGTAGCTGAAAGAAGAGTCGGGAGGAAAAAGAAAGGAAATAATAGGAGACCCCAAAGGAGATGGTGGAACCAAGACATCGAATCTGCCAGGAAAAAAAAGAAAAGAGAGCAACCGAAGGTGTAGAAGACTAAGGAGGTCCAAGGACAACGGTGAGAATGAACGGGTCGCATATGAGGAAGCATGGGATGAATACAGGAAGCACAAAAGTATAACAGGAGGTTTAATAAGGAAAGCGAGAGTAAAAGCCGACAAGGATGTAGTAGATGAGCTGAAGGCAAGAGGCGGTGAGGTCAGTAGAGAATGGTATGACTTCCTAAGGGGAGAACAAGAGAGTGAAAGAGTGAATGTGGAAGTGATAATGGTGAACGGAAGAGAGGTGAGAGGGAAACCGGAGAAAGCTAGGGCAGTAAAAGAATTCTGGGAAAACATAGGAGGTGCGAATGAGGTGGAGGATAGGGGCGAACCCAACCTGATAATAGGAAGAAAGATACCAGTAGATGAAAATATGGATTACGAGATCAGTAGAGAAGAGATAATGAAATGTGTCAAGAAACTGAAGAATGGTAAAGCCGCAGGCAATGACGAGATCCCATATGAATTCTACAAAGAGGGTGGGAATGGAGTAATTGAAGGCATGTATGGACTTTTTAAGAAAGTGTGGTCAGGAGAGAGGGTACCGTATAAATGGAACGAGAGCCGGGTGACCCTCCTGCACAAAGGGGGTCACAAGAGTAAGAAAGAGCTGAAAAACTACCGACCAATAACGCTAACGGACACAATTTCCAAGGTGTTCTGTGGGATGCTGAATGAAAGGCTGAAAGGGATCTTTGAAAGGAACAGAGTGATGGGAGAAGAACAGAATGGGTTTCGAGTGGACAGAAGAGGGGAAGATAACATGTTCGTAGTGAGAGAAGTGATAGAGAATACAAAAAAGTCCGGACGGAAGGGATACTTCCCCTTCCTAGACATAGAGAAAGCATATGACAGAGTGAACAGGTACAAGTTGTGTAGGCTGCTTGAAACAGTAGGTGTGAGTGAAAAGATAATAAATATCATAAGAAGTATGTATGAGAATACCAGGGCTAGATACAGTATGGGGGATATAGAGACAGACTGGGTCGAAAACAAGCGGGGAGTTAGACAGGGCTGTGGGCTATCCCCCCTCCTGTTTGGGATGTACACAGAGGAACTAGCTGCAAGAATGAAAGAAGCCGGCAGGGGAACACTAATTGGGAACGAACGTCTGGGTATCTTGCTATATGCAGATGATGTAGTGATCATGAGCGACAACTGAGAGGATCTGCAGAGGATGCTAGATGTGGTGTCCGAATATGGGAATGATCTGAATGTGAGCTTTAGCAGGGAGAAAAGTAAAGTACTAGTAGTGAATGGAGATGAAACGGATGTGGGTGCGACGTGGCTACTTGGGAATAATATTATTACCCAAACAAATGAATACAAGTACCTGGGAATGACAGTGGATGCAAGAGGATGCGAGAAAACAAAAGATGAGAGACTAACAAGAGCGAGCCAGTGGGTGGGAAGACTTGGCAGTGCTGCAAGGTGTAGAGCGAACAAGTATGAAGTAGTGCGAGGAGTATGGAAAGGTATGGCGGTGCCAGGCATGATGTATGGTCTGGAAACCATCCCGTGGACAACGAATGACACGGCAAAGCTGGAAGTTGCCCAGAATAGGGTCGGAAGGCTCGCACTGGGAGCGAACAAGTACACTGCAGTAGAAGCCTTGAGAGGTGACGCGGGGTGGAGCTCCTTTGAAGAAAGAATAGACAAGGGAGTCCTACGGTACCGGGTCAGACTGGAAAAAATGAATGGTGATAGATGGGCACGAAAGGTGTTTGAATGGGCTAAGGAGAGCAGTAAATGGAACAAGATGTGCGACAGAAAGATAGAGAAGTACGGAATGCGTGGTATCATGATGGGGGAAAGTATGGAAATGTGGAGCCATGAGAGATGGAAGAAAGAGATCGGCAAACGGGTACAAAGCGTAGCAAGGGACGAATGGGCGGGGAATATGAGAAACAAGAGTTCACTAGAATGGTACATGTGTAAGCAACAGCCAAGAAGGGAGCCATTCTACGATGGGAGCATCGGAGGTGAACTCCTCTTCAAGGCCCGAACTAAGTCGCTTGAGCTGAACAGCAGAACATATAGATGGTTAAATGAAGGCAACAAGGCATGCAAGATGTGCGAGAGCGGGGAGGATGAGACTGTGGAGCATATCCTCCTAAAGTGCAGAAAATATGAAGGAGAAAGGCGGGTAATGCTAAGATCCATAGTGCAAGAGATTGGTGCGGAGGAATGGAATGCAGTGGTAGGAAGGTATGAATGGGGGCTCAACGGAATAGTGATCTACCTGCTTGGCCTGAACGACCTAAACATGTGGAATGAGACCACTGCACGGAGTGTTAAGGACTACCTAGAGGGAGTGTGGAGGAAAAGATCAGCCTCACAATAGTGAGGCTGGGGTGAGAATGCCCACGGGGGAACAATCTTCTTTTATTCTCAACCTGTCCTTTTCCATTATAGTTTATAAGTTTATCCTAGGATAGAGAGCCGATACTAAGGCCACACCTCGACCAGTCGAGCGTGACTCTCGCACCAAGACCAAGACAGCCTCCGAGCACAATCCTGACCGCAGAATGGGAAACCGAAGCTAATGGTGGGGAGAGGAGGCTTTATTAAATCAGCACGCTACCAAAGATTTGTTATTGTATTTATGTATTTATTGTATTTTATTTTAGCTTTTATTTACTGTTTCTGCATTGGGGACGAATTTCTACACACATCAAAAAAACTATGGGTATGAAAAGGGAAGGATATAATGTGTCGATAATATTCTACCCATTTAAGGGGAGATGGGTCGTTTTTCTGGTCCCCCTTCTTCCTCGTGTTTAGCCCGATTAGTATTCATATTTTAAGATGTACGCCCCATTTCTCTGTCGATTTTGTAAACTTTCGTCCCATTTCTATATCAATATCAAAAAATGTCATGCCATTTAGGTGTCGATTTTTTCCTGGCGAGCGACAGCGAGTCTGTAATTATAAGAGAAACTGGTCTTCGGCCGGCAAAATTTTCTATCGAAAAATTTACAATTTTATCTTGAAGGGGAGTCTAGGGATTTTTTTTTTAAGCTTGATGAAGGTCTAGAGACGAAACTAAAACATAAACGAATAGGCCTATATGAAAAATAGACCCCCCAAAATAACCACTGTCCCCTTAACCCTTATTTAGCGGGCTAGGTGGTCTATTTGACCGTAGCGCCCAGCGGGTTTTTTTTACCCTAAATAGGGTTGTTTACGTGATCAATTTCATGCCTAAATAAGATCCAGAGCGTAAAACAAGTATCTATTCCTAAAAGGGCGTAAACAGAGCTTTCCAATGACACCCGAACCATCCTTGTACGACAACTGGTTCTCTTGCAACGATCGTGCAACGCGAGTGCAAAAAAAAACCCTATAATTAGGTAATTTCCTTACATAATTCCCTGTGTAGGGAGTGAGGGAGGGGAGAGGAAAGTAGAATACAGTTCAGTATGTCCACCGCGGTGGTGGGGACCGGTCATAGCATTGCTACGCTCGTCCCACCGCTCAGCTCTCTCTCTCAGCAACATTACGTGCTGAAAATGGCGGTCGACATAAATTGTGCACCGCCACATAGTCCATATTTATTTCACTCGACATAAGTTGCGCGCCGCCAGTTAGGGGTTAATGGTATATTGAGGTGATAAACCCATCTAATACAATGATGGAAATGTATCAGCTATCAGTATACCCGGGTTCGAATCCCGGCGGATCATATATACTTTAATTAATTTCATTGGGGGTGTTTGGTGTTGTGGTGAAATTAATAAAATATAGATATACCGCCTTCCAACCCTAGATTTTGTATATTTACCGTGCACTGTATAGTGGTTAGCAATGGACGATTATATGTACTTTAGGAAGGCTCTCAAGGAATCAAAGGCATACAAAATATTTCAATTAACTCTTTAGCTCTCACAAGTTCCTCCTAAATTGAAATAATCGTCTAATAAGAGCCAGAATAAAGTGTCAAAACACGTCATAATCCTCAAGGGGCACGGTGTGGGGACGTTCCACCCATAACGCTCATCTCAAAAGCATTTCGTCTCTCCAATTCACCTCCTGTAACTAATTCCCTACAATCTCTATCTCTCTACGCCGCAATGCTCCATCCGAGTGGGGGGCATCCGCCTTTCTCAACACACTTCCACCTCTATTCAGTCCAAAACTCTAACCCAAGAGTAAACCAATTTTCACAGTCTTTCTTCTACTCAACAGGTAAGCTTTAGAAATCTGTCTTTCAACCTGTCTTTCCTTCATCCTATGACTTAAACTGCTTCAAGCTCTGTGTGTCCAGACATTTGACTCTAACTTACCGTACCTTGAAGTTGGCTTTCAACTTTTGGGGCATGTTTCTCCCGAAAAATGCACAAATATATCTCGACGGGCGCTCTTGGGGGGTATTATTTAAAGCTTGATGGACATATAGGGAGAAAATAAAATAATATAACAAATATATATACCGTACAAATAAACAAAAATCCCTTATTAATTTATATAGATAAAGTTGATACACCTAATCGCGTCTGCTATTCGTGAGAAGTCTCTAACAAATAGTTTTGAACTGCTATAGATTGTATGGTGGTTAAAAAATACTAAATGGATTCCTCTCTCTAGAGCAGTGGTTCTTAACCGGGGGTGCTCGCACCCCCTAGGGGTGCGAGAATGCTTCCTAGGGGGTGCGAGGATACCCTGGGGGAAATTTACAATTTTTCGGGGATAATGGTCGGGTAACAGAAAAAAGTGAAAAATTCTGGAAATCAAGAATTCATTGTGTTAATTGGCATTAGGGATAATGCTAATTAAGCCTTATAGCTGTAAAGTAAACCAATTATTATTATAATAATTATTTAATATATATAATATATAATTTTTTTTTTTTTTTATTATTTGTATTTTATGTAGTTATAATTTATTTTTTTAAGTAATAAAGTTAAGTTAAACGAATAACAATACACAATAAAAACTTGGGAAGCTAACATGATTTTGACAGGTATGCTTCAGAACACAGTTACTCAGAAAACATTGATCACAACGTGTCTAGTACGTGTCACTCACTGCATAAGCCTGCTTCTGCTTCACACTGTTAGTTTCTCTTCAGTCATCAGCCGAGGTAGACCTAAGAAGGTATGTATGTGTACTGCCTCGTGCTGTATATTTAGTAGTAATACGCTTTTCTCATAATTAGAATGCCATGCTATAATAATTAATAAGCTCTCAGTGTTCATAGTTTATAACATTTTTTTGTAAAAATCAAACATGTAAAAGTTTACATGCACAATATCACACCACATTATTTCCCCATCAAAATCACATCATATTGTGTATCACAGGGGGGACTTCGTAGGCACCAATCGAACATGGCAGTACACCCGGAGAGGCTTGGCATTTGATAAGGAGTTGCTGGAACTCCTGTTTCATTTGCCTGGCCTTTCTTGTTGATGTCCTTTTTGCCCCACATACAGAGAGTGATACCAGGGGGAGATTGTAGGTACCAATCGAACTGTTCACTTACCCATGGGGGGCCTTTCGGCTAGTCACGCCGCTAGTGACAAGGGAGATGCTGGATCTCCTGTTTCACTTGCTTGGCCCCTTCTTTCAGTTTCTCTTTGTACCTCAACTACATGAGAGTATCCAGCCATCTCTCACACACAGTTTCTTCTACTATTCGAGGAGGTTTAGTGGCGGGGTGTCGTTGGTGCCGTCGTGCCCGGGATCTGGTCGGGGCTGCCATTTTGTGTCTGTGGCGCCTGGTTGCGTGGGGGAGGTGGGGGGTTTACTTTTGCGGGACCCTTTCGCTTCTCCTGTGCGGCTGGGCATTCTGGGCGCAGAGTGGCGGCTCCGGCTGGGTCTTGGGCGCGGGTGGCGCTTGCGGCGCTCTGTTGCTGACCTCCTCATTTATACACATTACAAGCACTATACATACCACAACTTCCACACTTTTTTTTTTTAAATAGATCTTGGGGGAGACACTTAGTTACAGGCAAACTTGCCTTTTGTCTCCCCCTTTCCATATAGAAAAAAAAAAAAAATAGTTCTCGAAAACGCTTTCTCTCTCTATCTTCAACACTAGACATGCAACACTATACTTTTCTTTGTAGGCCTACACCAGTATTTAAATAAAAAACAAAACAAATTAAATTTTATAAAGTAATATAGTCATAACATACACTTTTATTGTAACTTCAATTTTGCTCTATTACTCTTTGAAGTTGAGGAGACACTCATTACAGGCAGCTTTGCCTTTTGTCTCCCTCTTGCACATAAAAAACAAAAAATAACAACAAAATTCTTGTTTTCCAGGTTTATCTTCAGTATGTCCAAAAAACGAAGGTGGAATGATGACTATGTTCAGTATGGCTTCACGTGTGTTACTGAGAAGGATGGTACACAACGTCCACAGTGTATCCTATGCAGCACCATGTTCTCCAACGCAAATTTGAAGCCATCAAAGCTCGATGAACATTTTAAGAACAGACATGGTGGCAAGGATGCAGGGAATGACATTGCAACATACGAGTCAAAAGAGCTAGGTTTGATCGTGCCGGCACTTTGCTGACACACGGATTTTCACCAACAGCGAAACCTTTACTACATGCTTCTTATCAAGTTGCATACCTGGTTGCTAAGTCAAAGAAGCCCCATACAATTGCCGAGGAATTGATCAAGCCTTGTGCCCTTGAAATGGCAAAGACTGTTCTCGGTCAGGAAGCTGCGAGGAAACTGCAACAAGTGTCTTTTATCAAATGATTGTAATCCGTAACCGAATCGTCGACATGAGTGATGATATCCTGGAGCAAGTTGTTGTTGACATCAAGGCCAATCCAGTAAAGATTAGCCTACAAGTGGATGAGCAAACAGATGTGTTCAAATTGTTGTCAGCTATTGGTAGTTGTCCGGTACGTGAAGTACAATACAGTGGAAGAAAGTTTTCTCTTCTGTCACTCACTGAAGACAACATCGAAAGCCATAGATGTGTTCAGTATGATAAAAGAATTCTTCACAAGATACCAACTTCACCTTGACAGGATTGGTTCGATATGTACTGATGGTGCACCAGCCATGCTGGGCAATCGTTCAGGGTTTGCTGCATTGATGAGAAAAGAAATTCCTGACCTGAAGATTACCCACTGCTTTCTTCATCGGCAGGCTCTTGCAGCAAAAACATTGCCCCCAGACCTGAAAAAGACTTTGGAGATTTGTGTGAAGATTGTGAATATGATTCGTGGTCGTGCTCTGAATCATCGACTGTTTCAGTAATTTTGTGAGGAAGTGAGTCAGGAACACACTGTGCTGTTGTACCATACCGAAGTGAGGTGGCTGTCACGTGGGCGTGTGCTATCTCGTATGTTTGAATTGCGAGAAGAAATTCAGCAGTTTCTCCACGGACTGGGACAAGAACTGGCTGGATATTTTGATGATCCTGAATTTGTTCAAATGCTTGCCTATTTGGCTGATGTGTTCACAGCACTCAATGAGCTCAATCGCTCACTGCAAGGAAGAGGGATGAACATTTTGATTGCAAGTGAGAAGTTGGCTACATTCAAAGACAAAATTGTTTTGTGGATTAGGCGTGTAAAGAAAGGGAACTTGGCAAATTTTCCTTCCCTTGAAGAGACAGTCACAGAGGATGCTTCCCTACATCCAGATTTTGTTTCAAAAGTTGTTGAACATCTGCAGATACTGTGCACCTCATTTGATGACTACTTCTCGTGTGGAGAGCTACAACCCTGTGACGACTGGATCCGGCACCCTTTTAAGCAGAATATGGAAGATGTTGATGATGATAGCAACATCAAGGAAGATCTCATCGAACTGAGAAACAATCGTGGCACCCACATGGCGTGTGCCGATGGTCACTTGGAGCACTTCTGGGCTTCTCAGTTGGAAAAGTATCCTGCACTGGCACAGAAGGCTCTCACTGTGCTCGTGCCTTTCGCGACTAATTACCTCTGCGAGACTGGATTTTCCTGTCTGCTTCACATCAAAACCAAGAGCAGAAATCGGCTGGATCCTCAACACGACATGCGAGTGGCACACAGCACCAAGACACCAAGATTTGATACCATCATAAATGGAAAGCAACAGCAACAAAGTCACTGAGTTTGGCGCTCAGCCATAAATAATTCACAAAACCACACCATGCAGAGTACAAGCCCACAATGTGTTTTTGTTTTTTTTTTGCTAGTATGAAAGTAAATCTTGATTTTTGTAATCCTGCAAATGCATTATTTTGTTCGTCAGTTATGTAAATAAAGAATTAACAATACATGATGGTTTTGTTTTACTTACACATTATGCTTATGATATCAAAATTGCTTTTCATCAATTCTGGAAGGAGGTGTGCGAGAATGGATAGTTGAATTGAATGGGTGTGCGAAAAAAAACAAGGAAAAAAGGTTTAAGAACCACTGCTCTAGAGGTTCGATGGATAGCCTAACCGAATTAAACATGAACAAATTCTGCACTGTGATTATCATTAGGCGATTTTATGCAGGTTAGAAAGGATCTCAAGGTGTCAAAAGTAGTAATAAATCATCTCATTCAACCCTCTACTCTCCCACAAGTTCCTCCCGAGGCTGAATATAATCGTCTAAGGATAGCAAAATCTAACTAGAGTGCTTGCATGTCTTTGTAAATTAATCAACATACCCAGCTTGAATTACAAATACCCTCTTTATAAACATAATTCAAATACCCTCTTTAAAACATAATTTAAATTAACTATCCAAAATGTCCAGCTTGGCTTGATATGCCCTTTATATACCATAATGAAATAGCTATCCAGCTTGAAACCCATCTTGAATTAAAATACCCTTTTTATACCTTAATTACATAACTATTAATATGCCTAGCTTGATATTTTCTCATACCCATTTAATACCATTTACATTGTGCTAACCAAACACTGCCCAAGGTAGAGGCCGACTGAAACACCAAAAAACTAATTTTTAAACTTTACATCCCAAAACGGATAGCTTTGTTGCCTCAAGTTATAGCACGGTTGTATGTTGTTGTGGTTGTTTACGTGAAATGTGTTAGCTGTTGTTTGCCTTCAATGTGTAGACACATTGTGGCATTGTGGTTCGGTTTATGGGTTAATAGGCACGGTGGTATGGTTCTGTTTATGGTTACTAGCACGGTGGCATGGTTCTTGTTTTATGGTTATAGCACGGTTGGTATGGTTATGTTTATGGTATGATAGCACCACGTGTGGCCATGGGTTCTGTTTATGGTCTATAGGGAACGGGTGGTATGGTTCTGTTTATGATTATAAGCACGGTGGTATGGTTCTGTTGGTTGTTTATAGCACGGTGGCATGCGTTCTGTTTATGGTTATTATAGCACGCGTGGTATGGTTCTGTTGTTGTTTATAGCAGGGTGGCATGGTTCTGTTTATGGTTATAGCACGGTGGTATGGTTATGTTTATGGTTATTAGCACGGTGGTATGGTTCTGTTTATGGTTATAGCACGGTTGGCATGGTTCTGTTTATGGTTATAGCACCCCGGTGGCATGGTTGTTCTGGTGTTATGGTTATAGGGAAAACTGGGTGGTATGGTTCCCTGTTTTATGGTTAATAGCATGGTGGTATGGTTCTGTTGTTGTGTATAGCAACAGTGGCCATGGTTCTGTTTATGGTTATAGCACGGTGGTATGGTTCTGTTTATGGTTATAGGCACGGTAGCATGGTTCTGTTTATGGTTATAGCACAGGTGGTATGGTTCTGGTTATGGTTTTATTTTTCGCACGGTGCGTATGGGTTCTGTTTATGGTTATCAGCACGGTGGTCATGGTTCTGTTATGGTTATAGCACTGGTGCTGGCATGGTTCTGTTTATGGTTATAGGCACGGTGGCATGGTTCTGTTTATGGTTATTAGCACGGTGGTCTGGTATGGTTCTGTTTATGGGTTATTTTTGTAGTAGCACCGGGTGGTATGGTTCTGTTTATGGTTATCAGCACGGTTGGCATGGTTCTGTTTAGGGTTATAGGCCCGTGGCATGGTTCTGTTTATGGTTATAGCACGGTGGTATGGTTCTGTTTATGGTTTATAAGCACGGTGGGGTATGGTTCTGTTGTTGTTTTATAGCACGGTGGTATGGTTTCTGTTTATGTTTATAGCACACGGTGGTAGGGTTCTGTTTGTGCGTTATAGACACGGTGGCATGGTTCTGTTGTTTATAAGCACGGTTGGCATGGTTCTGTTTAGGGTTATAGAACTGTTGGCATGGTTCTGTTTATGGTTATAGCACGGTGGTATGGTTTCTGTTTATGGTTGATAGCACGGTGGTATGGTTATGTGGTTGGTTATAGCACGGTGGACATGGTTCTGTTCTATGGTCTATAAGCACGGTGGTATGGTTCTGTTGTTGTTTATAGCACGGTGGGATGGTTCTGTTTATGGTTATAGCACAGGTTGGCATCGGTTCTGTTTATGGTTATAGCACGGTGGTATGGTTCGGTTTATGGTTATAGCACGGGTGTGGCATGGTTCTGTTTATGGTTATAGCACGGTGGGTATGGTTCTGTTGTTGTTTATAGCCACGGTGGCATGGTTCGTTGTTTATGGTTTATAGCCCGGTTGTGCATGGTTCTGTTTATGGTATTTAGCAACGGTGGTATGGTTCTGTTATGGTGTATAGCACGGTGGTATGGTTCTGTTTATGGTCTATAGCACGGTGGTTATGGTTCTGTTTATGGGTATAGCACCGTGGTATGGCTTCTGTTTATGGTTATAGCACGGTGGTATGGTTCTGTTTATGGTTATAGCACGGTGGTATGGTTCTGTTTATGGTTATAGCCACGGTGTTGGTTATCGGTTATGTTGTTGTTTATAGCACGGGTGGGCATGGGTATGTTTATGGTTATAGCACGGTGGTAGGGTTCTGTTTATGGTTATAGCACGGTGGCATGGTTTCTGTTTATGGTTATAGCACGGTGGGGTTATGGGTCTGTTTATTGGTCTATAGCACCGGTGTGGTTATGGTTCTGTGTTGTTTATAGCACGGCTGGCATGGTTCTGTTTATGGAGTTATAGCACGGTGGTATGTAGTTCTGTTTATGTTTATAGCACCGGTGGCAGGGTTTCTGTTTATGGTTTATTTGTAGCACGGTGGAATGGTTCTGTTTATAGTTATAGCACAGTGGTAGGGTTCTGTTTATGGGCTTATAGCACCCGGTGGGTAAATGGTTCTGTTTATGAGTTATAGCACGGTGGTATGGTTTATGTTTATGGTTATCGCATGGTTCTGTTTTATGGTTATAGCACAAGGGTGGTTATGGTTCTTGTTGTTGTTTATAGCACGGGGTGGCATGGTTCTGTTTATGGTTATAGGGCACGGTGGTATGGTTCTGTTGTTTGTTTATAGCACGGGTCGCATGGTTCTGTGTATGGTATATAGCACGGTGGTATGGTTCTGTTTATGGTTATAGCACGGTGGCATGGTTCTGTTTATGGTATAGCACGGTGGTATGGTTATGTTTATGGTTTGATAGCACGGTGGCATGGTTCTGTTTATGGTTATAGGCACGGTGGTTGGTATGGTTCTGTTTATGGTTTATAGCACAGGTGTTGGTATGGTTCTGTTTATGGTTATAGCACGGTGGGATGGTTTCTGTTTATGGTTATAGCACGGTGGTATGGTTCTGTTGTTGTGTATTTTATAGGCACGGTGGTATGGTTATGTTTATGGTTATAGCACGGTGGCATGGGAGTTCTGGTTATGGTTATAGCACGGTGGTATGGTTCTGTTGTTGTTTATAGCACGGTGGCATGGTTCGGTTTATGGTCTTATAGCACGGTGGCATGGTTCTGTTTATGGTGATAGACACGGGTGGTATGGTTTCTGTTGGTTGTTTATAGCACGGGTGGCATGGTTCTGTTTATGGTTATAGCACGGTGGTATGGTTTCTGTTGTTGTTTATAGCACGGTTCGCATGGTTCTGTGTATGGTTTATAGAACGGTGTGGTATGGTTCGGTTTATGGTTTTATAGCACGGGTGGCATGGTTCTGTTTATGGTTATAGCAACCGGTGGTATGCGTTATGGTCGTTATGGTTAATAGCACGGTGGCATCGGTTCTGGTTTATGGTTATAGCACGGTGGTATGGTTCTGTTTTATGGTTTATAGCACGGGTGGGGTATGGTTTCTGTTTATGGTTTATAGCACGGTGGTATGGTTCTGTTTAGATGGTTATAAGCACGGTGGTATGGTTCTGTTGTTGTTTATAGCACGGTGGTATGGTTTGTGTATGGTTATAGCACGGTGGCATGGTTCTGTTTATGGTTATAGCACGGTTTGGTATGGTTCTGTTTATGGTTATAGCACGGTGGTATGGTTCTGTTTTATGGTTATAGCACAGGTGGTATGGTTTCTGTTTATGGTTATAGCACACGGTGGTATGGTTCGGTTGTTGTTTGTGTGAAATGTGTAGCTTTGTTTGCCTCAATGTGTAGCCACGGGTGGTATGGTTCTGTTTATGGTTATAGGACACGGTGTGTATGGTTCTGTTTATGGTTATAGCACGGTGGTATGGTTCTGTTTATGGTTATAGCACCGGTGGTATGGTTCGTTAATGGTTATAGCACGGTGGTCATGGTTTCTGGTTTATGTTTATAGCCACGGGGTGGTATGGTTTTGTTGTTGTTTGTGAAATGTAATAGCTTTGTGGGCCTCAAGTTCTAGGTACGGTGGTATGTTTTTGTTTTGTTATAGCCCAGGTGGTATGGTTATTGGTTATGGTTATAGCACCGGTGGTATGGTTCTGTTTATGGGTTACTAGCAACGGTGGTATGGTCTGTTTATGGTTGATAGCCACGGTGGCATGGTTCTGTTTATTGTTTTATAGAACGGGTGGTATGGTTCTGTTTATGGGTATAGCACGGGGGTATGGTTCTGTTTATCGGTTATAGGCACGGTGGTTATGGTTTTCTGTTTATGGTTATAGCACTAGGTGGCATGGTTCTGTTTATGGTTTATAGGCACGGTGGTATGGTTCTGTTTATGGTTTATAGCACGGTGGTTAGGGTTCTGTTTATGGTTATAGCACGGGTGGCATGGCTTCTGTTTATGGTGTATAGCACGGTGGCATGGTTTTGTTTATGGTTATTAGCACGGTGGTATGGTTCTGTTTATGGGTTATAGCACGGTGGTATGGTTTCTGTTTATGTTTATAGCACGGTGGTAGGTATGGTTCTGTTTATGGTTATAGCAACGGGGTTGGTATGGTTCTGTTTATGGTTATAGCACGGTTTCGGTACTGGTTTCTGTTTATGTTTTATAGCACGGTGGGATTATGGTTCTGTTGTTTGTTTGTGAAATGTATAGCTTTGTTTTCCTCAAGTTCTAGTAAGGTGGTAGTTTTTGTTTTTGTTTATAGCACCGTGTGGAATGTTTCTGGTGTTTGTAAAAGCTGCATAGCTTTGTTTGCGACAAAGCACGGGTAGTTATGTTTGTTTGTTGTTGTTTATGCCAATGTATAGCTTTGCCTCAAGTTATAGCACTTTTTATTGTATTTATTTATCTTTTAGAATATTCATTTTGTTTATTTTACATCTATATTTGTTTTAATATTTGTTGTTAATGCCAATGCGATTAACAGTGCACAAGATTCACTTACAACCCTTTTAAGGGAGGTTTATAGTTTGTTCCCTAATCCTCCATCATTTCTTAAACATTTCAAGGATTAAATTTGTACATTTTTTCGGTAGAAACAAAGTCCCGGCCAAAGGCCGGTTATGAGTATGAAGAGGATAATTAAGGCGTTCATTGCAATACTATTTTATTAAAATTATGAGTATGCAGAGGATAATTAAAGCGTTCCTTGCCATATATTCTTATAAAATTAGGAGTAGGAAAGTGGATAATTAAAGCGTTCATTGCAATATATTCTTATAAATTATGAGTATGAAGAGGATAATTAAAGAGTTCATTGCAACTATTCTTATAAAGGTATAGCCTAGACTGGTAGTGATTATTTCTCTATATAATGCCTAAGCCTTGATCCCGGATGAGGGTGGACACGACATGAATGAATGAATCGCTTCTATAGGCTTCCATTTTCCGTTTGATTACCGAGCTTCTCCTATTCACATAATAAGGACAACAGTGGAAATAATTATCAATATACCCAATGAGTTTTAATACCTGTTCATACACTAGATCTTTAGAGTTTTTGTTTTTCGTTTTTTTTCTTCTATATTCCAACTAATCCCTCTCGGGCATAGGTTGAGAACATTTACAACTACACCCGCTGAACACGGTGAGGCCCGTGAGGTCTTGTTCCAGCCTAGGGAGAAGTGAGGCATGCGAAGCACAACGGCTCAAAGCAACTCCATCTATGAAGCCGCTGCGCCTTCCGTTGCTAATAAGTCAGGGCCAAGCTGTCATTACGTTGGGCTTGCTCTGTGCTGTACTAATGTATGTCAGATGTTGAATAGGGTGGGTAAGTGTAGGACCCCTGTTTGTATATTTCAGGTCCATTATGAAACAAATGAAGCTTAGATATTTCTGATACCTAATTAGTGATCAAAACATACTTGGTTGCCGAAGACATCAATTATTAGCGCGAACCTGTACCCTATTTCTGTAAACTAAACAGCTTATTCTATTAAGAATTGGGTTATTATTATTGGTAGTACTAAAAGTACTGTTTTACGACATGCAATACACATATATCTAGAGCCTTTGGCTAGAGAGCAATTTACAGTTGTTCACTTGCTATTTATTACCCCACGTATCTTGTCCATGAATATAGTTACCTCCGTTGAACAGGGGAACAAATTGAACATTAAATAACAATAAATAAATAAATAGAAAACTTGACTATGAATCAGACATTTTAATTTTATTCTAATACTAAAATTTTTCCTCGACTTAGGAAGGACCTATACAAACTCTCTCCATTTAATGTTTTTATAGACACATAGTCCATCTTGTGGGGTTATGATATTTTTGTAATTAATTTTTGAGGATTTGGCTTACATTGGGCCCATTTTCGAGCCAAATATTAAAGTTTGTGCCCTTTTGCAAAAAAATAAGCCTCTTCTGACGTCCTCCAAACTTTATAATGCCCACACAGATTCACTTCAAGTTAAAATTTGTATATTTTTCCATTATAGAAAAAATTTTTTTGGGTTTTTCCCGGCCGAATGCCATTTTCTTCAAAAAATTACAGGGTTGCTGTTGCTCGCAGCAAAAATATCGACACCTAACTGGGGTGAAAGCGCCTCATTATCGCC